>RJWK010052909.1:0-15509 GCA_004363435.1 Platanista minor
AAGAAAAAAAAAAAAAAAAAGAACATTAACACCATATACAAAAATGAACTCAAAATGGACTAAAGACTTAAATGTAAGACTGGAAACCATAAAACTCCTAGAGGAAAACATAGGCAGAACACTCTTTGCTATCATCAAAAAGAACACAAATAACAAATGTGGGCAAGGGTGTGGAGAAAAGGGAACTCTTGTGTACTGTTAGTGGGAATGTAAATTGGTGCAGCCACTGTGGAAAACAGTATGGAGGTTTCTCAAAGCTAAATATAGAACTACCAGATGACCCAACAATTCCACTCCTTGGTATATATCTGAAAGAAACAAAAACAGTAATTCGAAAAGACACATGCACCCCAACGTTCACTGAAGCATTATTTACAATAGCTAAGACGTGGAAGCAACCTAAGTGTCCATCAGCAGAGGAATGAGTAAAGAAGATGTGGTATATACATACAATGGAATATTACTCAGCCATAACAAAGAATGAAATAATGCCGTTTGCAGTTACATGGATGGACTCGGAGGGCATTATGCTCAGTGAAATAAGTCAGAGAAAGACAAATACTGAATGATACCACTCATACGTGGAATCTAAAAAATACAAGCTAGTTAATAAAGAAAGCAGACTCACAGATATAGAGAACATACTAGTGATTGCCAGTGGGGGGAGGGAAGGGAGACGAGCAGTATAGGGATGGGGGAGAAAAAGGGTTATTATGGCATTATATGAGGTTATATGAAATCATGTGTGAAACTTTTGAAAACTGTAAAGCACTATAGAATTAGAGTCTTTCTATAAAATATTAAATTAAAAAATCTTAAGTATGGTTTTTTTTTTAGAGGTGGTGAAATGTTCTGGAATTGCATAGTGGTGATGGCTATACCACCTTTTGAATATACTGAAAACAACGGAACTGTACACTTTAAATGGATGAACTGCATGTTAATATGAATTATCTCTTCTTTTTTTTTTTTTTTTTTTTTGGCTGTGTCGTGCCTCTTGTGGGATCTTAGCTCCCAGACCAGAGATCTAACCCTGCCCCCTGCAGTGGAGGTGGGGAGTCTTAACCGCTGGACCGCCAGGAAGTCCCAGTATGAATTATATCTCCACAGAGCTGCTACCTTAAGGGCCTCCCTAAAAGCAGAAGAGCTGGCAGGGCAACGAGGGAGGCAGAGGCAACTGCAGACATGTTTGGATATGATAATGTTTGATGACCCTGTTCTGTTAGGCCAGTGGGTAGCGGTGCCAAGGCATCTTCCTAGGCTAAACTAAGTGCACGCAGATCTCATTTTATTGCATTTTGCTTTTCTGCGCTTCACAGATAATTGTTTTTTTTTTTTTTACAGATTGAGAGTTTGTGGCAACCTTGTGCGGAGCAAGTCTATTGGCATCAAAGACACTTTACTCAGATAAACTCCCTTCACAGGTTCTGGGGGACACATCTTTTGGGGCCACCATTCAACCCACTCTCTGTATAAAGTAACCCTCTCATTTTAGCAGCTCACTGAGGCCCTGTATAAACTGGCACGGCACCGGCTATGTGGCCAGGGGTCTGGAGAGAATGGGGACCCTGGACCCATGATGGGGTGGGTAAGTGGCCAAGCTACTTCCCAGTCTACCTTCTGTTTTTCCACTTCAATTGTGGGGCACCACTGGCCTCGACACTGGGTCTTGTTTGTTTTGAAGCAGTCGGCTTCTCCACTCACGACCTATTTGGAAAGGCCTTTCCTATTCTGATGATATAGACATTGTTTTTTGGTTTTGGTTTCACAGCTTTGGTCCAGCTGGAGGGCGTGTGTGTGTGTATCAGGTGTGAGATAGGAGGCTTTGTTCCTAGATGACTACCTAATTTTCTCAATACTAGTCAATGAAAGACCCCTCTTTTCCCAACTGTCTACAATATCAACTTCTACTAAAATCATGCGTGTTTTGGGGTCTATGTCTGACGTGTTTATTGTTTTGTTCATCTGTCTGAGAATCCATGCATTGATGCCAATCCCAGGCACATGTCTTTTCACACTTGTGAGATCTTTGAGTCAGGAGGCATCTAACATCATAGGCTAATTGGCAGTGTTTTTCTTAGTGGCACACGAACCAGTGATGCACCTTAGAATACATAGTGGCCTAGATTTAACAAAATGGTAACAATTCTGTGGGCCTTCTCTGATGGTCCAGTGGTAAGACTCCTCACTTCCACTGCAGGGGGCACCGGTGGGTTTGATTCTTGGTTGGGGAACTAAGATCCTGCAAAAATAAATAAATAAATAAGAGAGAGTAATTGTGGCTTTAAAATATGTTTTGCCTGCTGATAGGCCTTATCACACCTCATTGCCTGTCCCTACTTTTTTTCCCTCAGGGTTTTCCTAGGTATTCTTGCTCATTTTTCTCTATGAAATTTAGAGTCAGAGTATTCTGAAAATAAATCTGAATGGGTTTTTAGTTAGGATGGTATTAGATGACAGACTAATGAGAAGTGACATTTATATGACATTCAATCTGACCACTAAGAACATTGAGTGTCTTCACAAGGATCCAAGTACTTGTATGTGTGTATATTCCTCCAGAGAGTGTGGAAGTTTCCTTTACGTTCATTCTGTAAATACTGGGTGTCTACATTGGAGATTCAGCATAAACATAGCAGACACAAATTCCTGCCCTCAGATTTTTGCCTACCCTGAGATCATGAAGACATTCTCCTATGTCATCTTCCAGTTTGTGCTTCCTTTCCCATTTAGATCCACAAGCCACTTGGAACTGATTTCTGTTGGATTGATTTTATTCCATTTAGATGGTCAGTTGATGAAGTACCATTTACTGAATATCTGCTTCACTGCTCTCCGGTACTAATAGTGTAATAAAGCAAGTGCTCACATGTGGGTAGGTCTAGATACATTTCAAAGATAAAATCAGCTTTATTTTCCTTCAGTTCAGATCTGGAGTTTGTGGAAAAGGAAGGAGCCAAGAATGACACCGTTGTTTGGGCCTGAGAAACAGGAAGAGGCGTCAAATATCGGGGAGGCACGTGGAGGATGGAGTCGTGGCTTTGCACGTGGGTGAGGTTGAGGCGTCTCTCAGATGTCAAACTGAAGATGGAAGGTAGGCAGGTGGAGATACAAGCATCGAATTACATCTCTGAGAACCATTCCCCTAACAAAATTAAAATGTTAATTTTTTTGCTTTCAATTCTGTGAAATCAAAAAAGGATCAAGACCCTCCATGCAGTCAAAAATCTGTGTATTCTTTACAGTCAGCCCTCTGTATCCTTGGTTTCACATCTGTGGATTCAACAACCACAGATCGTACAGTGGTACATACTTATTGAAAAAAAATTGGGTATAAGTGGACCCGTGCAGTTCAAACCTGTGTTGTTCAAGGGTCAACTGTGTATGGCACGTTTCGTGTGTCCATTCACCTACTGATGAACAGTTGGGCCGTTTCTACCTTTTGGTTACTGTGAATAAGGCTGCTATGAATATTCGTGTACAAGTATGTGTTGGAGTCCCTGCTTGCAGTTCTTTGGGGTGTAGACCTAGGAGCAGATTTGCCAGGTCAGATGGTAATGTTAGCTTTTTGAGGAGCCACTAAACTGTTTTCCACAGTGGCTGCATCATTTTACATTCTCGCCAGCAAAGTACAGTGTTCTGATACCTCCACCTTCTCCCCAACACTTGTTAATCCTCCCCAGTCTTGTCACTTTCTGTTGTTTCTGCTATTTACACGGAGGCCGTCTTAGATGTGAGATGGTTTCTCATTGTGGTTTTGATTTCTCTAATGATGAATGATGTTAAGTATCTTCTTATGAGCTTAGTGTAATCTACATGCAATGAAACTTAATTTAAGGGTACATTTTTATGGCTTCTGACAAATATATACACCCATCTAACAACCACCACAATCGAGATAGAGAATGTTTCCGTCACCCCGAGATATCCCCCTGTCCCCTTCCCTCCCATTTCCATCAGCACCAGGCAACCAAGGGTCTGCTTGTCTCCAGAGATTATATCTACTTTTCTAGAATTTCATACAAATCAAATCATATATATTCCTTTGTGTCCAGCTTCTTTTGTTCGGCATAATGTTTTTGGTATTCGTGGATATTATGTGTATCAGCAGTTCATTCCTTTATAAAGCTAATATTGCATTATAAAGACATAAGTTGTTCATTTGTTGGACATTTGGGGTTTTTTTTCAAGTTTTGGCTGTTTTAAGTAAAACTTTTGTCAGCATTCACGTGCAAATCTTTGTGAACATATTTTTCATTTCCTTTGGCAAAAAAAAATCCTAAAGGTAGAATTGCTAAGTCATATTCTATTTTAAGTTTATTTAAACTGCTCCACTGGTTTCCAAAGTGTTGGTACCATTCCCACCAGCAGTGGATGAGAGTCCTAGTTGCTCCAAAGCCTCACCAACACTCTCTATGTCCATCATTCTAATTTTATTTATTTATTCACATGGGTGTTCAGTGGTATCTCATGCTGACTTTCATTTGAATTTCCCCAATGACTAATAATGTTGAGCATGTTTTATGCACTCATTGGTCAACTGTGCTGTACAACTTTTGTGAGGTGTCTTCCTGTTGGGTGCTTATTTGTCTTACTGTGACTAGAACCCTGGATATAAGAGCTCTTATATTCTGGATCTAAGTTCTTTGTCACCTATCTCCCCACCCCCTCACACACACGTTAGACATATTTTATCCTGTTTTCTTCTATAAGTTTGATTGTTTTTGCTTCTATAATTTTGACTGTGACCTACTTCAAATTTATTTATGGAGAGTGAGAAGTGAGGATCAATGTTCTTTTTCCCCATATGATGCCCACTTGTTACAGCACATCTTTGTTGGAAGGACCATGGTTTCCCACATTTAATTGCCTTTACACCTTTGTCAAAAATCAGTTGATCCTGAGTGTGGGTCAACTTCAGATTCACTGTCCTGTCCACTGACCTGTGTAGGGGAACAGAGCCACCATGGCACTCTGCTGACCTTGCACATCTCCACATGGGCCAGGCTCCACTGCAGCCTGACACACGCCTCAGCAGAATGCCTGGCGGTCCCCCTGTGACTGGAAACCCTCCCACCCAAGACAGATATTCTAGTGAGGGTCTGTCACAGAGTCCCATCTGCCTCTATCTTGCAGAAGTCTCCCTACCTTGAGGGCAGTTGCCAGGTTCAGTTTCTCATTCACCTCCCTGGTCCTGGGGAGCCCCCAGACAGGAGACTGTGCCCCTGGCCCTCCTTAGGGCTCTAAACCTGCACAACCATGGCCTAAAGTTGGATCTCCAGCAAGAGAACACCCACCACTTAGCTTTGGTGTCACCTGTGGTGAGAGACAGACTTGAAACCAGCTGTTCAAATGGTGTCTTAGTTGCTACTAATAGTCCGTTTGTTGAGGTTGAACAGAAGGACACTTAAAACCAAAGGTGAGGGAGTTCCCTGGTGGCCTAGTGGTTAGGATGTGGCGCTTTCACTGCTGTGGCCTGGGTTCCATCCCTGATCAGGGAACTGAGGTCCCACAAGATGCGCGGTGCAGGAAAAAAAAAAAAAAACTCCACAGAAAACCAAAAAAACAAAGGTGAGTGTAAAAAAGTTCACTTTGGGGGCTTCCCTGGTGGCGCAGTGGTTGAGAGTCTGCCTGCCGATGCAGCGGATGAGGGTTCGTGCCCTGGTCCGGGAAGATCCCACATGCCGCGGAGCGGCTGAGCCTGTGAGCCATGGCCGCTGAGCCTGCGCGTCCGGAGCCTGTGCTCCGCCACGGGAGAGGCCACAGCAGTGAGAGACCAGCGTACGGCCAAAAAAAAAAAAAAAAAAAAAGTGCACTTTGTAGGAAAATCTCCTCAGGTTCATCTCTTTCAATTTCACTCCTCTCTCCCTCATTTTGGAAGGTTCTGAAGCATATTCTCATTTCATTGTAAAGCTGTCGTGTCAGAGTTTGAGACTCCTGAGCCCGGCGCTGCCATGGCTTAACCAAGAGGCTTGGGTGGAAGACAGACCACTGCAGGTCCCACCGATGTCCCCACTGGGGATGAATCCCATCAGGGCACTGGGGCTCACAGACTTCAGGGGACCCCTGCCCTCAGGACGGGTCTCCTTTCTTCCAACCAGCTGCTGTTCAGAGGCCCAGGTACCCCCATCCTGGCTCCACCCCCCCAGAGCCTGGATTCTGGGACAGCTTAGGGGTAATGCAAGACCCTCACCTTTATCTGCCTGGGGGCGAGAATGTCTAAAAAGCCGCAACTGGCTGATCATGGAGGGCTGAGTGTTTGCAGCAGGTATGGGTGGAAAGATGGGGTGTGAGGTTTCTATGTCTGCAGGGTCTTCCCAGTGTAAAGACCTGTGTGTTTCCCCTGGCCAGTCATCCCCACACCACCTTACCAGGAAGCTCAGATCCAGGATTATGAGAGCAGAGGCTCTCCCTCTGCTTATCTGTAACTTCCCACTTCCACTGATTACGGACGCATGCAGCAGTGAACAGTAGCCTGCAGTAAGCAGCAGCAGTAAACAGAAGCTGGAAGCGAGACCTTAGTTCCCTGACCAGGCGTCATAACAGCTAGACCACAGACAGAGTCCAGCGGCTAGGGGCTAAATCCCCACTCCTTACCTACCTTGAGAAGAAAGAATTCTGACGAGGAGGCGGAAGGTAAAGAGAAAAGTAAAACGTTTATTAGAAAAGCAGAATACGTGCGGAAAGATGCATGGGCAAACTCAGGGAGAGTCGCGCCTTTGGGAAGTTTAAAACCTTTATAAGGGGACAGTTTTCCGGGTTTTGTCCCCCCTCTGGCCAAGCATCTTGCTTTGTCCCCCCTGGCTAGTTTGTCTCAGGACCCTCCCCCTAGGTGCGAAGGCACCTCTCAGCCAAGATGGACACATGCCATGACTGCTATCTTAAAGTGTGCTCAGGAGACAAAGCTTGGCTATCTACCCTGTTTCTGTTGTTAATTCCATTTTGGAGAGCAAACAGGAGGCTGACTGTAAATGCCTACCCTGGAGCCCACCTACCTCCTGTCTCAGGAAATGCAAACAGGAGGCTAGTTGTAAGCATCTGGCCTGAAACCCACTTTTTTCTGCTCCAAGAAATGTAAACATGAGGCCGGTTGTAAATGCCTAACCTGGAGCCCATCTATCTCCAGCCTCACCACAACGAAGAGCCTGGCACCCACCGTGTGCCACTTATCTACATGCAGAGGTTTCAGAATTGTTAACGACGACACCCCGGAAAGAACTCCATAAAATAAAGCCCACTGTTTATGTACGGTCCATTTTGCCTTTAGTCTACAGATTCCATTCATTTCCAAAGTTAACTTATTTCAGCACCTTCCATACATTTCTAATATAGTTGGATTCTGTCTCATTGTGTATTCCATCCTGCAGCACTCCTACATCCTAAATAACTAAATTTGAATAGATTATGATTGAACCCTTGGGCTATACACATCTATGGGCTTAGACAAATGCATAATGACAGGTATCCTTCCTAAAATATCACGTGGAATACTTCAAACCCGCCCCACCCCACGATCTGCTTATCATCTATAGGTAAAGGTAGTTCTGTCTTTTCCAGAATGTCATACAAATAAGGCCATACTGTGTGCAGCCTCCTCAGACTGGACTCTCCTACTCAGCGATATGCACCCAAGATTCATCCATGTCTTCCCATGGGTTGATGGCTCATTTCTTTCTGTTGCTGAGTAGTATTCTATTGCCTGTGTATTGGAGGAAAACCAACTTTCCCTCTACCCTTGTAGGCTCTTGACTGAGATTCCCCTGTAAGAATGTTAATAGCATGCGTACCTCCTGAATATATGAGAGATACCCAGGAAAACTGAGTCACTCCCTGAAATGGCCAAAGCCATCAGCTTACATACCATCTTCAGCTAAAAACAAATGAAGGACCTTGGGGTAGGGGAGAAGCCAGCGATGGCAGGTTATCACACAAAGCACAGTAAACAAGGGTATGGTGGTTATGTGGATTTAAGTCAAGACTTCTCCACTGGTAAGAGCCTCTTGAGATTGAATCATCTTTCTGTTTCTGGTACAAAGAGGGACACACCCTTACACATGGAGATTTCCCTAATAAATGTAAATGTACTTCACAAAAGGGAAACGTCTACTCAGTTTTTCTTTTCTTTTTTTTTTTATTTTATTTATTTTCTTTATTTATTTGGTTGCACTGGCTCTCGGTTGCGGCCAGCGGGCTCCTTAGTTGTGGCTCGCGGGCTCCTTAGTTGCAGCATGTGAACTCTTAGTTGTGGCATGCATGTGGGATGATCTAGTTCCCTGACCAGGGATTGAACCCAGGACCTCTGCACTGGGGGCTCGGGGTCTTAACCACTGCACCACCAGGGAAGTCCCAGTTTTTCTTTTTTAATTTTAATCAGACCAAAATAATCCTTATGCCAAAGAGACATATTTTGGGGTGGCATATTCTGCTCCCCTTGACAAGGATGTACCCCAGTTTGCTTATGTATTCATCTATTGAAGGACATTTTCATTTTTTTTTCAAGTTTTAAGCCATTATGAGTAGCGCTGCTGTGCATAATTGCATCCTTGTTTTCACTTGGACATTTGGACATAGATCTTCAAAGCAGTTGCCTAAATCCTGGAAGCACGATTGTTGGATCCCAAGGTGAGACCTTTTTAGCTTTGGGAAAAACTGCCAAACTGTCTCACAAAGTGGCTGTAGACGCATCCCACCAGCAATGAGGGAGAGCTCCAGTTGTTCCTCATTCTCCAGCAATGGATATATTTGGAGTTTAGCAGTCCTAATAGGTGTGGTGTGATATCTCATGATTTTAATTTGTAATTCCCTGATCGTATATGATGTTGAGCATATATGATATTATTAAACGTTGTATATAATGTTTACCCATTTTTTATGGAGTTGTTTTATAGTTCCTTGTATTGGGTATATTTTAAGTCCAAATCCTTTATCAGATATATATTTTGCAAATATTTTTCTTCCAGTTTGTGGCTTGTCTTTTGGTTTTCTGAATAAGATTTTTCAGAGTAGAAATCTTTAATTTTATGAAGTCTACAATACTACTTTTCTTCTTTTCTGGGTTGGCTTTCTGTGCTGTGTGCTAAAACTCAAAGCTCATGATCTATGGACCTAACCCAAGTTCACGTAGATTTTCTTCCCTTTTTATCTCTATAATTTTGAGAGTTTTGCATTTTAAATGTTTGTTAATAAATTTGAGTGAATTTGGTGTACTTTTTTTTTTTTTTTTTTTGGCTGCTTTGGGTCTTCGTTGCTGTGCGCGGGCTTTCTCTAGTTGTGGCGAGCGGGGACTACTCTTCGTTGTGGTGCGCAGGCTTCTCATTACAGTGGCTTCTCTTGTTGCGGAGCACGGGCTCTAGGTGCCTGGGCTTCGGTAGCTGTGGCACGTGGGCTCAGTAGTTGTGGCTCACGGGCTCTAGAGCACAGGAAGTAGTTGTGGTGCACGGGCTTAGCTGCTCCGAGGCATGTGGGATCTTCCGGGACCAGGGCTCGAACCTGTGTCCCCTGCATTGGTAGGCGGATTCTTAACCACTGTGCCACCAGGGAAGCCCCTGGTGTAAGTTTTAAAGTTTGAGTCTACATTTATTTTATTCCATATGGTATACTCTGGTTTCTCTTCAGATGGTATAAATCTTTCGGTTTTTTTTTTTCTTTAATTCCATATGGTTTCCAATGAATTGTTCCTCAAGTATTTAGGAGAAGTCATGGGATATTTGGCTCTATTTCAATTTTAATTTCTGCAGTTTAATGGATTCAGCAGAACTGCCCTCGGGGGCGGGGCCTCCACTGAACTGTGAGGGAAGCTTGGTCTGCACGTTACCATTGGCTGGCAGGGAACGTGAGCCCGCCTCCCTGACCCGCCCCGGGAACGCGGGTTCTGCCCGCAGACCTGGCTCCGCTCACTGCGGACCGGAGCCCCGTCTCCTCAGGACCAGCTGGGGCTTTGGCTTCTGGAACACGCGGGGCTGACTCCATACTGAATGCCGGGGCTTCGGGACAAGCCGGGGTCGAGTCCACGCCAGCGGAAGCCGGGTACTCGTCAGGACCCGCTGGGGCTTCAGCCTTGGGACACTGTGGGGTCCAGTTCATGCTGAGAGGAGCCGGGTCTCCTCAGGACCTGCCGGGAGGTGATGCCGCTGAGGGAAAAGGTGAGGAAGAGTGGGGAGAAGGTTCCTGGGCGTGGCTGACCGCTGAGGGTGTCTGTCTTCAGAGGACCCAGGAGAGGAAGGGCTTGGAGTGGAAAGTTGTGGGGTTTTATTCACTGTTGTGTGGTGGTGCAGACAGAGTGCAGTGTTGTTCTTTGACGTGTGGCGTCCAGTTTTCCCAGCACCGTATATTGGGAGGACTGTCCTTTCCCTGGTGTATGTTCTTGGCTCCTTTCTTGTCAGTTAACTGACCACATACCTGTAGGTTTATTCCTGGGCTCTCTGTTCTGTTCCTCTTGTCTGTGTGCCTGTTTTGGGGCCAATTCCACACTTTTTTGGTGACTGTAGCTTCGTAACGTAGTGTGAAATCAGGGAGCGGGATGCCTCCAGCCTGTTCTCCTTCCTCAGGGTCGCTTTGGCTATTTGGGGTACTTTGTGGCTCCGCGGAAGTGTTAGGATTGTTCTGTTTCTGTGAAAAATGTCATTGGAATCTTGGTAGTGACTGCATGAATGTGTACATTGCTCTGGGTAGAATGGACGTTTTAACAACATTCTTTTCACCTGTGAGCACGGGGTATCGTTCTATTTATTTGTGTCTGTTCAGTTTCTTTCATCAGCGTCTTACAGTTTTCAGTGTGCAGGTCCTTCACATCAGAGGTTAAAGTTATTCCGAGTTATTTTTTTGGATGCAATTGTAAATGGGATCGTTTTCCTAATTTCTCTCTTTGATGGTTCATTTGTGTATAGAATCACAACTGATTTTTGTGTGTTGATTTTTGTATCCTGCAGCTTTACTGAATTCATTTATTATTTCTAACAGTTTTTTGGTGGTTGGATGTGGAAAACTAGAATTCAGATATCCCACTTTGTCGACTACATCCAGGTCATCCATAGCACCCAAGACATAGTGGCTCTTGGTAACATGTGGACTCCTCCAAGGGCGATTAGTCTCATCACTGTAGGTGAACTGGATCTGGGTAGGGCTTGGCCTCTATGACAAACTTTGATGTCTTTTCTGTTTTTCTGGCATGGTACTAACATGGTTATTTTGAAAAGTAATTTTCTAGTAAATTTCAAAAGTATAAAAAACTTTAAACAGCAGCAGGACAAAGTTTTTCACATTCACACAAAATACCACAGTGTGTTTCACCCCAAACTGGGATACTCTCCCAGAGAACCAGCACATAACCCCCAAATGAGGAATCATTATGGTTTCCACGTCATAATCCAATCCACAGGCCCACCTCAGCTTTCACCAGCTGCCTCAACTGTGTGGAAGTGACTTTTTTCATCCTGATCCAGTTTTTTGGTTTTGGTTTTGGTTTTTTTTGGAACAATTACTGAGATTTTCCCTCATTTTCAAAACCTTCATGGATTTAAAGCACACAACATGAGTCCAATCTGGGTGGTCTTTTCTGTAGGGCTTTTTTTCACTTAGGGTGTTTTCAGTGTATATCCGTGTTGTAACATGTAACAAACAGTTCTTCATTTTTTTCATTGTGATTAAAAACAGATGACATTGATCATTTAAGCCATTTTAAGTACACAGTGCTATGGCATTAACTACATTCACATTGTTGTAAAAATATCCTCACCATCCATCTCCAGACCTTTTTCATTTTCCCCAAGTGAAACTGTAACCATTAAACACTAACTGCCCTCAACCCCTGGCAACCTTATTCTACTTTGTCTTTGAATTTGACTTATCTGGACACCTCATAGAATGTTTGTCCTTTTGTGTCTGGCTTGTTTCACTTAGCTTAATGACTTCAAAGTTTACCCACTTTGTAGCACGTGTCAGAATTTCCTTAGTTTTTAAGGCTGAATCATGTTCCATTGTGTATATACCACATTTTGTTTATCTATTCATTTGCCAAAGGACACTTGTGTTGCTTCAACTTTTTGGCTATTGTGAATAATGCTGCTATGAATATGAGTGTACAAATATCTTTTCCAGTCCCTGCTTTGAAATATTTTGGATATAGACTGTGGAAAGGAATTGACAGATTATTCATTAATTCTATGTTTAAGTTTCTGAGGATTTGCCATTCTGTTTTCCACAGTGGCTGCACCATTTTACTTTATTCCTATATGTGGCAGAATAATGCAGCTTACGGATCTACCCTATTTTGCTTATCTCACTGATGGACATTTTAATTGTTTCTACCTTGGGCTATTGTGAACAGTGCTGCTATGAATATTGGTGTACAAGTTTTTGTTTGAACCCTTTTTTTTTTGTTTCCATTTTGTGGGTATTTATCTAGGAGTGGAGTTGTTGAACCATATGGTAATTGCATGTTTATATTTTTGAGAAAATGCCAAGGTACTGTACACATAGATTGCACCATTTTACATTTACACAAGTAATGTTGAAGGTTTCTAATTTCTTTACATTGTTGCCAACATTTGTTATTTTTAGCTTTTTGTGTGTGTGTGGTACGCAGGCCTCTCACTGTTGTGGCCTCTCCCGTTGCGGAGCACAGACTCCGGATGCCCAGGCTCAGCGGCCATGGCTCACGGGCCCAGCCACTCCGCAGCATGTGGGATCTTCCCGGACCGGGGCACGAACCCGCGTCCCCTGCATGGCAGGCGGACTCTCAACCACTGCGCCACCAGGGAAGCCCTACCTTTTTTTTTAATGTAAGCATTCTAGTGTGTATGAAGGGGTATCACATTGTAGCTTTAATTTGCATGTCCATCTTGACTGTTGATGTTTGACGCCTTTTCATGTACTTGTTGACCATCTGTATGTCTTGTCTGGAGAATGGTCCATGCAAGTCTTTTCCATTTAAAAAACTGGGTTTTTGTCTTTTTGTCGATAGGTGGTAAAAGTTCTTGATATATTCTGAAGAACAGATTCTTATCAGGTATAAAATGTAGACACATTTTCTTCCATTCTGTGGACTCTTTATTTTCTGGATAGCATCTTTGGATGCTCAAAGGTTGCAATTTAGAGGACTTAAAAGTACACTTAAGAAATGGTTACCATGATAAATTTAATGCTATGTATTTTTTACAAAAAAGCCCCTGTGCTCTAATATTGGAAAGAACCTGAGTAATGAAGCACGCCACCTCAAGAAACCAAACACATGTACTGTAGAAACAGCAGGCGCACGTAAGCGCTTGTCTCACTGGAGGGCGAGCTCCTCTTTGCCTCTGACACAGTGATCAGACTTTGCCTGATTCACAGACCAATACAGACTCTTCCTCTGACTCGAGAGCCAACCCAGTGCCTGTCACTGCTCCCAGCAGGCAGCACCACGTGAGTCTCTTCATTCCCCACAGGCTCGCTGGGTCATTGATTTTAGCCCCTTTTCAGCACCCACTTAACAATGAAGCAATAAAGCTAATACTCTCCTCTCTCTTTCTCTTCTTGGAGAAGCAGCCTCTGGATTGAGCCCCGAAGACAAGCCTGCAAATGCACCTGTCCCGTGCTCAGGCTTCCTCTACTGTGGGCATGTGGTCCAGGGAAGTCTTTCAAGTTTTGTTAAGCTTTCAGACAGATAAGAAAGTTGGGGACTGGTGCATGTTAGCTTCATTAAAGGGAGAGTGAAAGCACATCCCATTCAAAGGGCACCCAGATGCACTGTCAAGGGGAGATTGGCCCAAAGGTGTGGTTGGTAACTCCCTTGCAGTTTACGTCTCAAGCGCCTGCCTGCTCTGCTGAGCCGTGAGGTCATGGTGAGCGCTGAAGTTGACTCTCAAATTCACCCTCGCCTCTTCCTTCCCTCTTTCCGTCTCTCAGAGCAATCCAGGTTCTCCCAGGGTTCAATTTATCCTCTAGATAAAAGAAACGCTCTTTTACGAAGTCCATTCAAGCCATTCAGACTGCAGGGTTCTAGTTCAGAAGGTACAGTTTCAAATAGAGATGTGCCTGAGTTATGGGAAATGGCCATGTAACGCCTACATCAGTGTGCCCATCCGTGAATGCCTCTGCTAACTTGTTTCACAAAAGACTGTCTGTGCTGACATACACCCACCCCCCATGCTTTCCTAAAACTCAAAAACTAGCCAACCTGCAGCCCTTTGACTAGCACCCTGAATGTGAGGTTCCTGGGAGAATAAGGAGGATAATTTAATGCACAGAGGCGGTGGCCGGCCTGAGGTGCCTTTAGCTCAGATGGAAGAGCGTCTCCCAGAATCCCCTTCCCTGCTTGGTTCTGGATTAGGGCTGCGTCCACAGCAAAGCGTGCAGGAGACCGGGCGGGGAGGACATGCTTCAGGGCAGGTACTGCTGCAGTCCGCGCACACTCACCGCCTCGTGGCCCCTCGCTGGCTCTGGGCGGCCCCAGGCTCCTGGCTTGTCCGCCCCCTGCTGGAGCCCCTCCTCCGCTCCAGGTCCTGGGCCAGGTTCCTGAGCCATGCTGGGTTGGGGCGGGGAAACGGGCCAGCAGACCACCCGTGTCGCTGAGGTCGGAGTTTGGAGCGCTGACTGACTGATGTGGGTCCCAGGGCGTCCTTTCTCGCCCCCGCTGCCTGTCCATCTCCCCCGCTGGGCTGCTGGCCGCTGTGACATCAGGCCCCGCACGGACACAGGGCAGCAGACTCAACGTGCACAGGCGGCTCCACCAGCTGCTGCAACTGCGTGAGGTCTCAGCCCCGTAATCAATCCTGTACATCACTTAACATGGTTCTACCTCTCTGCTTGAACCCGAACCAGTCACCGGAGGAAGTAAGTCAGCAAACACCGCGTGGAAGCTGAAATTCTCTGATCTCACCAAATCCTGCTTTGCAATGGCCTTGGCCTCACTGGATGCTGAAAGAGCAGGGTCGTGGCATCCAGACTTGATCTCTCATTTTCTCTGGAGCTTCCCTGAGCGGCAGTGACCAGGGGCATGACCTCTGTCTCCTTGGGGCCTCTCCCCACAAGCTCACCCTTATCTCGGTTCTGCTTCCTCCTCTGCACTCACCACCGTGCAGCCATGAGCCTGCTGCTTCGTGTCTCTTTAGCGACCCTTTCTATCTGAAATAAGACCAGTGTATATCAAATCACAATTTCTAATTCCAAATATATAGGGGTTTTTTTTTTTTTTCATTTCTCACTGAGCTTTATTTAGCAGTGACTCAAAACTTCAGACCCCAGAATCTCTCTGTGGTACAGGGGCTGGCAGTCAGCACCAGCTCTGCTCGGTCAGTCTGACCTTTGAGCAGACCCCTGAATCTCTCCTCCGTGGTACAGGGGCTGGCAGTCAGCGCCAGCTCTGCTCGGTCAGTCTGACCTTTGAGCAGACCCCTGAATCTCTCCTCCGTGGTACAGGGGCTGGCAGTCAGCGCCAGCTCTGCTCGGTCAGTCTGACCTTTGAGCAGACCCCTGAATCTCTCCTCCGTGGTACAGGGGCTGGCAGTCAGCGCCAGCTCTGCTCGGTCAGT
>RJWK010052910.1:0-15510 GCA_004363435.1 Platanista minor
ATATATATATATATATATATATATATATATATATATATATATATATATATATATATATTCTCACAAAATGAAGTTGGTTACTGAAATTTCTTATTTTCAGTACCCATGTTTGACAAGACAGGATGGAAAGAAATAAAAATGACTGGAGCAGTGTAAAGCACACAACCTATAACCATTATACCCTTTGTCATCCTTGCCTTTCAGTGAACTTGAGAGTGAATTTTTCCCCTGGTCAGACTTTAGTAGGAAATTTTCTACTTAAGATTCAAAAGAACCAGAGGGCAAGGATATTACATTTACCAGGATAAAATACAACGTACAAATATTCTATTTCTGAATGAGAAATTTATTGTGGTTAAAGTCCTCTCTTCCTAGAAACTCTTTCCTAGCAGAGGTATTAAGGAAAGGAATGTAGTTTGGAATAACAGTAATGCAGCTTATTTAAATCATATTTAGAAATAAAATGTATTCTTTCTTATCAGTGCAAATTATATTATATTTTAGCCCAGCAGAATCTTATGGGGCTTTCCCAGAACAGACCACCTGCCCTCATGTCCTCTGTCTCCCTCGAGTTCCCTGAGTTCCAAAGAGCAGATTAAGCTACTAACTAGGGAAGTGAGGGAATGCAGAAACAAACGAGAAGCATGTCCAACATAATCTTTTCCATGATTGTTAACTAACTCATGCCTTGATTTGTGACCCCAAACTATTAAGATAATGTCCCATGGCTTCAACCAGCTGGCCCGAAGCAGACTTAAAATTGACCCAGGGAGGGTGGATTAAGAACTGAAGCTCCTGAATCATCAGGAATAATAATAAATAAATAAATAGTAAAATGTCTCCACCATTGCCTTCGTTTCTTCTAGAGAGAAGTTAAGGGATGACAAGATCATAATTTTACTGGTTTGCTTTGCAGGAACACATAGATCAATCACAATCACCACTGACACATTGAGTCACAAGATGGTGCCGGGAAGGGCTTCCCTGGTGGCGCAGTGGTTGAGAGTCCGCCTGCCGATGCAGGGGACGCAGGTTCGTGCCCCGTTACAGGAAGATCCCACATGCCGCGGAGCGGCTGGGCCCGTGAGCCATGGCCGCTGAGCCTTCGCTTCCTGAGCCTGTGCTCCGCAACGGGAGAGGCCACGACAGTGAGAGGCCCGCGTACAGAAAAAAAAAAAAAAAAAAAAAAAAAAGATGGTGCCGGGAATTCTGCAATGGAGGTCTTATCAGGAAACAGAAATTGCAAAGACTCCCCCCACTTTACCTTTTTGCTTCTAAAAACCTTGCACCCCAGCTAGCCAGCAAAATAGACTTGAGATAAGTGTAAGTCTCCCATCATCTGGGTAGGCACCTCCTTGACTAATAAACCTTTCTCTGCTGCTAACTCCTACGTTCCAGTTTGTTCAGCTTCACTGTGCATCAGGCACTCGAACCTGGCTTCAACAATATTTCAATGGGAATATGATGGGAATCTTCCATGAGAAAATATTGCTGTGGGAATCCAGCCTTCTTATTGCTCTGAATCTGGAAACAACTGGGCTGATTAATAATTTTACAGCCTCCTCCTGGTATGGCATTTCTTACACAAAGGAATTTCTGCATAACTGAATGCATCCTTTTATCAATATTTTAGGCAGCTCAGTGGAATCCCTTCTAGTAGGCATTTACATTATTTTTGTAAGGAAAGGACTCTGCCTGTCATTAGGGACAAATATCATTGTGCTCTGCTTTAACTGCTGAGTTCAGGTCTCCTTCCTCAGTGTCCCGCTCTCCTTTGTCCTTCAACCCCTTTAGGCTTGAAGATTTCCTAGTAAGTCAGGAGGCCAGAAAATATCTGGAGTACTTGGGTGATTTCTGCAGTTAAACTTGGTAGAATTCATTCCAGAGTAAAGAATAGTATTCTTCTCTATGGAGATTCCCTTCAGAGCGCTGTGCAGATAATTCAATGTTCAGTAATTCAGATCTATGTGTTCAATAGGAATTCATGCCAAAGATATAGAATAGCCCACTTCTTGCTGGTATACAATGGATTCTGGTCAACTGCTGGCAAAACTGTGTCCTGTGTGTCACAATTGTGCCACTCACGCCCCAGTGCCAACTTAATTTTTGGCCTTTTCTTTTAAGAGTGGAATCTACCTTCCCATCATTTGAATCTTGCTTTGAGTAACAGAACGAAATGGAAGACATGTGGGTGAGTTATGAGCCCAGGTGGACATTGTTAAAGAGAAAAACCCTAGGCCCGAGATTGCAACAGTTATGCTAAGTTCATGATACCAAACCTAGCTTTAATACCTAAACTAACTGCAGTTTCCAGCTTCCCCAGAGATGTAATTTTTTTTTTTGCGGTACGCAGGCCTCTCACCGCTGTCGCCTCTCCCGTTGCGGAGCACAGGCTCCGGACGCGCAGGCTCAGCGGCCATGGCTCACGGGCCCAGCCGCTCCGCGGCATGTGGGATCTTCCCGGACCGGGGCGCGAACCCGCGTCCCCTGCATCGGCAGGCGGACTGTCAACCACTGAGCCACCAGGGAAGCCCCAGAAATGTAATCTTAATCAACCAGTCTGGAATTTTCTCACCTCCCTTATTTTAGGGCTTGCAGTTTTCACTATTTATTGTGATCAAGGTTGCCTGTTAATGGGACTTGGAGCTCTGCGTGTTGCTTATTCTAACACAGAATCAGAGTAGTTGTTGGTGGTGTCAATTCTTCCCTGGCAGTGGAGAAGTGTGGTCTGCAAACTTTCCAATACCTATTTGATGGTAAATAGCATGCCTGGGGTGGCAAACAGGGATAATTTCTGGATTGCTATTAATGTCTTAGAGTGGTTGTCAGGTGCATTATCTGCATATATAACACAGGGTGAAAAGTGAGGTAGGTGCACTTTTATGCACAAACTGAATGTGAATGTTATTTTAGAATAGGCAGCACTATTTGGGATGAAGAATAAAGCAGTACAAGATGCAGAGGGTAATGCTGCCTGCCACAGTGTATAATGTAGTAGAGAGCTGACTCATCACAGAAAATATATCCTGCTCTGAATGTTACCAGGAAAATTGAATGAGCTCCGGAACCTACTGTTTTGGGAGAATATCTACATCAGACTGTATGATGATGCATCATGGCCTACTGGGGACTATGTGGATTGGGGGGGGGCGGTTATTATCTTGACTGCCCAGCCCCTCTGAGCCCGCCCCACCCACATACTTGTACCCCCCATGTTTGCTACAGAATTCCAGCTTTGTCAGCCATCAGTGAGAAAATCTGTAAATGACCTCTTAGACCCAAGAAAGGCGTTCTCTCTCTCAATCTCTCTCTCTCTCTCTCCCTCCATGATCTTAAGGAAGGTTTAGCTCTGGACACAGTATGTGGTTCATGGTTGAATTCATTCTAGTCCAGTCACCTTGGCACTTTGGGCACAAGTCCAGAATGGTGTGTGTGTGTGCATGCGCATGCACAACGAAGCACACAGGCATTAAGCCAATGCTTCTGGTGAAGAATTTAGCTTTGCCCAAAGAGAGGTCTGGCCTTTGCCCTTGGCACCTGGGAGCTAATCTCTAAGCCCCTGGAATATCCTGTCTCATAAGAGTATCTTTTTCCCACCCCCCCCACCCCCGCCCCTGGGGTGCTTGGGCCATGCCAGTTGGTCTAACAAAGTGATTTATGGTGGGGGGTTTTGGGCCACAAGGTATCAGCTCCACCTCCAGTGGGGCTAGAAACAAAAGTTCAGCCATGTGGTTGATGTTTGATTATATCTATGTGCTGAAGTCCCAACTCTAAACACCAAGGCTCGTGTGAATTTTCTGGTTGGAAATATTCTGTGTGTGTTGCTGCACATCATTACCAGGAAAGTTTATGCTGTCAGAGACTCCACTGGGAAGAGAAATACTAGAAGCTCTGTGTTTGGAACTCTCCTCACCTCTTCCCCATGTCTGCCTTCCTTTGGCTGAAATTAAGCTGGATTCTTTTACTATAATGATATGTACTGTGAGAATAACTGTTTTTACTGAGTTCTGTGAGTCCTAGAGAATCATTGAACTTGAAGATGGTCTTGCGGACACTCAATCTTGTAATTCTTGTAATCTTGTAAATCTTGTGATCTTGTGACTTCATACAAGGGTATAGTGGTTCTAAAGGGTTTTGGCACTCTAAGCCCCCCTGTCTGTACTGACACGCAGTGATAATATTTAAGTATCACGTTGAGGAAGAAGAGCTTTGTCCTTTTCTCCTGCATCTAGGGAAACTCTTTCCAGGCTGGATATTTTCCTGACACTTTCTTTTTTTTTTTTTTTTTTTTTTTTTTTTTTTTTTTTTTTTTTTTTTTTTTTTTTTTTTTTTTTTTTTTTTTTTTTTTTTTTTTGCGGTACGCGGGCCTCTCACTGTTTTGGCCTCTCCCGTTGCGGAGCACAGGCTCCGGACGCGCAGGCTCAGCGGCCATGGCTCACAGGCCCAGCCGCTCCGCGGCATGTGGGATCTTCCCGGACCGGGACACGAACCCTCGTCCCCTGCATCGCCAGGCGGTCTCTCAACCACTGCGCCACCAGGGAAGCCCTCCTGACACTTTCAATCACTAACCCCTGAAACTGCCAGTAGCAATGTGGGCAATGTTATGATTAAAGGGCTCGTTATCCTCAGGTACTGAGCATGCTTCTCATTTTCTCTCCTTGGAGGGATATCAACCAGGACTGGCCCTTGGATCTGAGGGAACCCAGGGAATGTTCTCATTTTTCAGAGAAGAAAGATATTTTCACAAAAGGAAAGTTGGGGTTGAGAAAAACTTAATCTGAGCAGTAAAAGTATTGGTACTTTGTTGTACAGCTCAAGATATATCAATGACAAAATAATTCAAATACTTTGTGCCTGACTTTTTTTTTTCTTATATGGAACTTACAGAAGACACCAAGTTATGTTCTGAAACAAACCATGAGATTTCTATTTCAATGATTTGTGTTAGCAAATTTACCAATAACTTCACATTAAACTTTCTTTACCAAAATCTCTATTAATCTAGGTCATCAAACTGGACCCGTTGTTTCTCTTTTGTTTTATTTTTTTTGTTGTTTTGTTTTTTTAATTTATAAATTTTATTTATTTATTTATTTTTATACAGCAGGTCCTTATTAGTCATCAATTTTCTACACATCAGTGTATACATGTCAATCCCAATCGCCCAATTCATCACACCACCCCCCTCACACCCCCACCGCTCTCCCCCTGCTTGGGGTCCATACGTTTGTTCTCTACATCTGTGTCTCAATTTATGCCCTGCAAACTGGTTCATCTGTACCATTTTTCTAGGTTCCACATATATGCGTTAATATACGATACTTGTTTTTCTCTTTCTGACTTACTTCAATCTGTATGACAGTCTCTAGATCCATCCACGTCTCAGCAAATGACCCAATTTCGTTCCTTTTTATGGCTGAGTAATATTCTATTGTATATACGTACCACATCTTCTTTATCCATTCGTCTGTCAGTGGGCATTTAGGTTGCTTCCATGACCTGGCTATTGTAAATGGTGCTGCAATGAATATTGGGGTGCATGTGTCTTTTTTTTTTAATTTTTATTTATTTTATTATTTATTTATTTATTTTTGGCTGCGTTGGGTCTTTGTTGCTGTACATGGGCTTTCTCTAGTTGCGGTGAACAGGGGCTGCTCTTCGTTGTGGTGCACGGGCTTCTCATTGTGGTGGCTGCTCTTGTTGCAGAGCACGGACTCTAGGCACACAGGCTTCAGTAGTTGTGGCACACGGGCTCAGTAGTTGTGTCTCGTGGGCTCTAGAGTGCAGGCTCAGTAGTTGTGGCACACAGGCTTAATTGTTCTGCGACATGTGGGATCTTCCTGGACCAGGGCTCGAACCCATGTCCCATGCATTGAAGGAGGATTCTTATACCACTGTGCCGCCAGGGAAGCCTCACATGTGTCTTTTTGAATTATGGTTTTCTCTGGGTGTATGTCCAGTAGTGGGATTGCTGGATCATATGGTAATTCTATTTTTAGTTTTTTAAGGAACCTCCATACTGTTATCCATAGTGGCTGTATCAATTTACATTCCCACAAACAGTGCAAGAGGGTTCCATTTTCTCCACACCCTCTCCAGAATCTGTTGTTTGTAGATTTTCTGATGATGCCCATTGTAACTGGTGTGAGGTGATACGTCATTGTAGCTTTGATTTGCATTTCTCTAATAATTAGTGATGTTGAGCAGCTTTTCATGTGCTTCTTGGCTATCGATATGCTTTCTTTGGAAAAATGTGTATTTACGTCTTCTGCCCATCTTTGGATTGGGTTGTTTGTTTTTTAATATTGAGCTGCATAAGCTGTTTAAATATTTTGGAGATTAATCCTTTGTCCATTGATTCGTTTGCAAATATTTTCTCCCATTCTGAGGGTTGTCTTTTTGTCTTGTTTATGGTTTCGTTTGCTGTGCAAAAGCATTGAAGTTTCATTAGGTCCCATTTGTTTATACTGTCCAGTCTTACATTTAGTTCTCTAATCCATTTTGAGTTTATTTTTGTGTATGGTGTTAAGGGAGTGTTCTAATTTCATTCTGTTACATGTAACTGTCCAGTTTTACCAGCACCACTTATTGAAGAGACACTGTCTTTTCTCCATTGTATATCCTTACCTCCTTTGTGATAGATTAGTTGACCATAGGTGTGGGGGTTTATCTCTGGGTTTTCTATCTTGTTCCATTGATCTATGTTTCTGTTTTTGTGCCAGTACCATATTGTCTTGATTACTGTAGCTTTGTAGTATAGTCTGAAGACAGGGAGTCTGATTCCTCCAGCTCTGTTCTTTTTCCCTCAAGACTGCTTCGGGTATTTGGGTTCTTTTGTGTCTCCATACATATTTTAAGATTTTTTGTTCTAGTTCCATAAAAAATGCCATTGGTAATTTGATAGGGATTGCATTGAGTCTGTAGATTGTTTTGGGTAGTATAGTCATTTTCACAATATTGATTCTTTCAATCCAAGAACATGGCATATCTCTCCATCAGTTGGTATCATCTTTAATTTTTTTCATCAGTGTTGTATAGTTTTCTGCATAGAGGTCTTTTGTCTCCCTAGGTAGGTTTATTCCTAGGTATTTTATTCTTTTTGTTGCAGTGGTAAATGGGAGTGTTTCCTTAATTTCCCTTTCAGATTTTTCATCATTAGTGTATAAGAATGCAAGAGATTTCTGTGAATTAATTTTGTATCCTGCAACTTTATCAAATTCATTGATTAGCTCTAATAGGTTTCTGGTGGCATCTTTAGGATTCTCTATGGATAGTATCATGTCATCTACAAACACTGACAATTTTACTTCTTCTTTTCCAATTTGTATTCCTTTTATTTTATTTTTTTCTTCTCTGATTGCTGTGGCTAGGACTTCCAAAACTGTGTTGAATAATAGTGGTGAGAGTGGACATCCCTGTCTTGTTCCTGATCTTAGAGGAAATGCTTTGTTTTTCACAATTGAGAATGACGTTTGCTGTGTGTTTGTCATATATGGCCTTTATTATGTTGAGGTAGTTTCCCTCTATGCCCACTCTCTGGAGAGCTTGTATCATAAATGGGTGTTGAATTTTGTAAAAAGCTTTTTCTGCATCTATTGAGATGATCATATTGTTTTTTATTCTTCCCTTTGTTAATATGGTTTATCACAAATGTGATATTGATTTACATATTTTACAAAATTGATTTACATATATTGAAGAATCTTTGCATCCCTGGGATAATCCCACTTGATCGTGGTGTATGATCCATTTAATGTGTTGTTGGAGTCTGTTTGCTGGTAGTTTGTTGCGGATTTTTGCATCTATTCATCAGTGATATTGGTCTGTAATTTTCTTTTTTCTGTTATATCTTTTTCTGGTTTTGGTATCAGGGTGATGGTGGTCTCATAGAATGAGTTTGGGAGTGTTCCTTCCTCTGCAATTTTTTGGAAAAGTTTGAGAAGGATGGGTTTTAGCTCTTCTCTAAATGTTTGATGGAATTCATCTGTGAAACCATCTGGTCCTGGACGTTTGTTTGTTGGAAGAGTTTTAATCACAGTTTCAATTTCATTACTTGTGATTGGTCGGTTCATATTTTCTATTTCTTCCTGGTTCAGTCTTGGAAGGTTATACCTTTTTAAGAATTTGTGCATTTCTTCCAGGTTTTCCATTTTATTGGTATAGAGTTGCTTGTAGTAGTCTCTTAAGATGCTTTGTATTTCTGCGGTGCCTGTTGTAACTTCTCCTTTTTCATGTCTAATTTTATTGATTTGAGTCCTCTCCCTCTTTTAACTGATGAGTCTGGCTAATGGTTTAATCAGTTTTGTTTATCTTCTCAAAGAACCAGCTTTTAGTTTTATTGATCTTTTCTATTGTTTTTTTTGTTTCTATTTCATTTATTTCTGCTCTGATATTGATTATTTCTTTCCTTCTGCTAACTTTGGGTTTTGTTTGTTCTTCTTTCTCTATTTCCTCTAGGTGTAATGTTAGATTGTTTATTTGAGATATTTCTTGTTTCTTGAGGTAGGCTTGTATGGCTATAAACTTCCCTCTTAGAACTGCTTTTGCTGCATCCCATAGGTTTTGGATCGTTGTGTTTTCATTATCATTTGTCTCTAGGTATTTTTTGATTTCCTCTCTGATTTCTTCAGTGATCTCTTAGTTACTTAGTAATGTATGTTTTAGCCTCCATGTTTTTGTGTTTTTTAAGTTTTTTTCCCTGTAATTCATTTCTAATCTCATAGTGTTGTGGTCTGAAAAAATGCTTGATATGATTTCAATTTTCTTAAATTTACTGTGGCTTGATTTGTGACCCAAGATGTGATATATCCTGGAGAATGTTCCATGCACACTTGAGAAGAAAGTGTAATCTGCTGTTTTTAGATGGAATGTCCTGTAAATATCAATTAAATCTATCTGGTCTATTGTGTCATTAAAGCCTCTGTTTCCTTATTTATTTTCATTTTGGATCATCTGTCCATTGGCATAAGTGAGGTATTAAAGTCCCCCACTATTACTGTGTTACTGTCTATTTCCTCTTTTATACGTGTTAGTAGTTGCCGTATATATTGAACTGCTCCTATGTTGGGTGCATATATATTTACAATTGTTATATCTTCTTCTTGGGTTGATCCCTTGATCATTATGTAGTGTCCTTCCTTGTCTCTTGTAATATTCTTTATTTTAAAGTCTATTTTATCTGATATGAGTATAGCTACTCCAGCTTTCTTTTGATTTCCATTTGCAAGGAATATCTTTTTCTATCCCTTCACTTTCAGTCTGTATGTGTCCCTAGGCTGAAGTGGGTCTCTTGTAGACAGCATGTAGATGGGTCTTGTTTTTGCATCCATTCAGCGAGCCTGTGTCTTTGGGTTGGAGCATTTAATCCACTCACGTTTAAGGTAATTATTGATATGTATGTTCCTATGACAATTTTCTTAATTGTTTTGTGTTTGTTTTTGTAGGTCCCTTTCTCCTCTTGTATTTCCCACTTAGAGAAGTTCCTTTAGCATTTGTTGTAGAGCTGGTTTGGTGGTTCTGAATTCTCTTAGCTTTTGCTTGTCTGTAAAGCTTTTAATTTCTCCATTGAATCTGAATGAGATCCTTGCTGGTTAGAGTAATCTTGGTTGTAGGTTCTTCCCTTTCATCACTTAAAGTATATCATGCCACTCCCTTCTGGCTTGTAGAGTTTCTGCTAAGAAATCACCTGTTAACCTTATGGGAGTTCCCTTGAATGTTATTTGTCATTTTTCCCTTGCTGCTTTCAATAATTTTTCTTTGTGTTTCACTTTTGCCAGTTTGATTACTATGTGTCTCGGCATGTTTTGCTTTGGGTTTATCCTGTATGGAACTCTCTGCGCTTCCTGGACTTGGGTGGCTCTTTCCTTTCCCATGTTAGGGAAGTTTTCAACTATAATCTCTTCAAAGGTTTTCTCGGGTCCTTTCTCTCTCTCTCTTCTCCTTCTGGGACCCCTATGATGTGAATGTTGTTGCGTTTAATGTTGTCCCAGCAGTCTCTTAGGCTGTCTTCATTTCTTTTCATTCTTTTTTCTTTATTCTGTTCCACAGCAGTGAATTCCACCATTCTGTCTTCCAGGTCACTTATACGTTCTCCTGCCTCAGTTATTCTGCTATTGATTCCTTCTAGTGTAGTTTTCATTTCAGTTATTGTATTATTCATCTCTGTTTGTTTGTTCTTTAATTCTTCTACGTCTTTGTTAAACATTTCTTGAATCTTCTTGATCTTTGCCTCCATTCTTTTTCTGAGGTCCTGGATCATCTTCACTATCATTATTCTGAATTCTTTTTCTGGAAGGTTGCCTATTTCCATTTCACATAGTTGTTTTTCTGAGGTTTTATCTTGTTCCTTCATCTGGTACGTAGCCCTCTGCATTTTCATCTTGTCTATCTTTCTGTGAATGTGGTTTTTATTTCACAGGCTGCAGGATTGTAGTTCTTCTTGCTTTTGCTGTCTGCCTTCTCTGTTTCTCTTTTAACTGCAATGAAAAATTGCAAAAATAAAGTATATAATTTCAGGTATTGCTTGATATATGTTCTCAAATAATTTTTCTTCAAGCTTCAAATTTTTCTTTTTTTTCCATTTCTTGTCTCTGCCTCCCATATCATTTATTCTCAGATTTCAAGTGCTTGCATGCCACATCCCTGGACTCATATATTCTCAGTCTAGTAGATGTGAGAATGTGCTTCTCTTACAGTAATTTCAGAACAAGCCTATCCATTTGGTTAACCATGACTGGATCACATCCCCATCCCTGAATCCATCCTATGAGCAGAAGAGTGCTCTGCTCTGAGAGGTCAGAAAGAGTTACACACCCACCATGGCACTGAAGATGGATTGGAAATGATGAAAGTGTGGCTTTCCATAGATAACAGGGAGTGCTACAAGAAAAGGAAGGGAGATGAATGTGAGAGAGAAAGCAGCAAGGGAAAAACGACAAATAACATTCAAGGGAACTCCCATAAGGTTAACAGCTGATTTCTCAGCAGAAACTCTGCAAGCCAGAAGGGAGTGGCATGATATACTTTAAGTGATGAAAGGGAAGAACCTACAATCAAAATTCCTCTACCCCATCCCACAAATATGCAGAAAAAAAACCCAATAAATTGTTTTCCAAGTACAAAGTTTTATGGTAATTTAAGGCAGCTTTTACCGCTGTATAAGGAAAATCTACTTCAGAGTGGAACTTGGAAACGATTTTTATTTTCTATCTCCATGAAAAGAATTCTACTTAGTAGATTTTCAAACTTCAGGGTTTTAATTTTTTTTTGGATTATTTCAATTGCAAAACCTTTAAATTAATTACGGCATAAAACAAAGCATAACAATTAATGTGTATTGCAACCTACTCATTACAGATTCACAAAACGGTGACAAGAACACAGTGTCGTGCATTGGATTTAGCCAGACAGACTGAGTTCATGTTCTGCTTCACCCGTTTGCTTGCTGAATGGCCCTGGGCAGGTTACACGGATATAAACATGCTTTTAGTCATGGCCTGTATATTTTCACACTGGACTGAGACTCTTTCCTTTACAGGCAGGCTATTGCCTCTTTTGTGGCTAAAGTCCCTTTGAAAAAGATTATCCTACCTAGGGTGCTCCTTTCAGATTTCAAAGTGATGTAGGAACTCATTTCACTAGTCAGGTTCTTCAACAAGTGCACTGTTTGGCATGTTTTACAATATATTCACTCTGCTTACAACCCTTGAATTCTGGTTGAGTTAAATACACTAATGGTGTTATTAAGAAATAATTGGCAAAATTTGTAGAGACCCTCCAAATACCTTGGCCAAAATCACTGAATTTAGTCCTTCTGAATCTTAAATCTATTCTTTTGGATCTCATATACTGTAACTCTTTAGGATAGTCACAGGAGCCAAATGCACTTGGCTTCTGTCTCTTTTGTCCAGACACTAATAAAAAGAGAGATACTCCAGTAATGTAAATGCCTTATTGCTTTTATTAAAAATAACTATGTTTTGTTGGAGTGATCTTTACACAGTGTGCTCCTGGGAGACACAGATCTTAAGCATCACACCTTAAAACAAGATTTTGCCTATTGGAAAAGACAGCTCCAGAAAAACTCCCTTCAACCTCACTGTAAATGTCCCTAACAAGTATTGATAACTGACCCTTGTGCCGGCAAACTCCAAGAAACAGACTCATCGTTTCTTCACCTAAAGAAAACAGTGAACACTGACTAGACCTGCACATCATCTTCAGAACTGAAAGTTAAATTTCCCAAAATTGAAGCAGAAAATATGTGATAAGACAACGTTCCCAGCATATTTAGACAAGCTTGTTGGAAAGTTGTTGCCAAACCATTGATGATGACAGTGCTTCAGATGACTTCCAATGTTTATAATCTTGATAATATTTGAAATTTAGGCAAAAAGTACTAGAGAGTTCTCCCTCTTATCTTTCTGGTACTGCAATGTGATCACAATAGGTTTTCAGTCTCTGCACATTTCCTCTGATGTAAGACACTACACTCAGGAAAGGTGCTTCCTAGCATTCAGGGACAAGAGGTCATTGAAAGCAGAAAACTTGACTCCTGGTCAGCAAGGCTTACAGAGAAAGATCTTGATCAAAAGTGGAAAATGTAAAAATTGAATACACAGAAACCACAATTAAACAGAGTCAGGAGACAAGAAGGGGGATCTGTCATGCCCCGTGAGCATAGCAGAGCCCAACAGCAAAAACAAAGGCCTCCTCTACTTTTCTGCCAATAACTCAGACAATGAATAGCCTTGGACTCTTCATTTGCTATAGCCCTCCCAACTTGGCTCAGATGGGAAATAAAAGGGACAGAAAAGGGCATGTCAACAGGGAATGTGGATATGTGAGGCTGAATCCTGTGCCATCCAGGACTCCCTGGTCCATGCCAGCAATTCTTCATTCAACTTCTACTTGGCCTTTGAGTTGGTGGAATCTGTGTCTCATGGAGAAAAGTACCCAGGCAATTTGACCTGAGGTTGAGGTTTTGTACCAGACAGAGATGGAAACTGTTCTAACAATTATGCAGTGGTCAAGAAGTGGGAAGATCCCCAAGGTGTGTCTTCAGGACAGGGGTCCCAAGAAACCACATGCAACAAAGCTCAGCCTTCATCAGTAGCTGTGGGAGTGCTAGTCCATGAAAAAAAGCAAATGCAAATTGAAAGCCCGATTCAGGAGTAACTGAACTACCTGCAATTCGACTCCAGTGTCCAGGGATTCTCAGGTACAATTTATTTCTCAGATGAAGAACCGAAGGCCCAGGGCATGAAGTAAGTTGCTAGCAAGGTTATTTTTGGCAGAAATTGGGAAGAGAGAGGGAGAACCACAGTTGTGCAGTATAAAAAAGTCATTTCCTGAGGTGGGGGGGGTGGAGCAGCTTGGGTGAATCATGATTCATTGGTGGCCTCATGTATCTGTTGAGCACTTCCTTCTTTCCTTGCTGATGTAAGAATAGAGGGTGAGCCTGGAGAATGATGAACCCTGGGGGTGTCCACTAGGAGGGAAATAGAAGTAGAATACCCATTTAATGAGCTCTTCCTATATGCCAGGTCCAGTACCAAGCCTTCAATGTGCATCATCTCCTTGATTCTACAAGAACTCCCATAAGCTCTGTGTGCACCATTACTCTCATTTCAAGAGGTAACGTTGAAATACGAAGCTGTGCCTCTTGTCTAATGTTCTCCCGCCCCTGTATCCACTCTGTACCTTGATCCAACAACACCAGCCCCTGAATCCTCAACAGGGAGACTTCATTTGGGGGTCCATTGTTTATCGTCACTGTGATAATTAATTTTCTATGACATTAATTCTGAGTAATAGAATAATATATAATGGAGGGCAGCAGTCTGTTTTCACTGAGGGTCTCTTTATTTCTGACCATTGCTTTACAGCTAGCCACCCAGGGATAACTCCAACATGTAGGCCTTGAAACCGTATCCACTTCCAAAAACTTAGGTTCATATTTAACTGTATAAACACATATTCTCAAAAGTCTCATCACATCCCAGAGTCTACATTTCCAGTGCAATCTTGCACCTATGCTGAATCAACATTCCTTTTCCCATTCATATTGATCAGATATCAGAAACTGTGGGTTTGTTTTCCCTTCATAATGTAACTATGTCATAGATTTCAGTTTCCATGTGCCCAGAAGAAAGCTTTTGATAGAGGCAACCAAATAGACATGAGTATTAACAGCAGTATATAATGGGCTCTATGTGATTTCATATGTTATCACTATAGTCAGGACAGGGGCTGAGGCTAAGCCAGATGGTCCTGTGCTGTCCTAAGTCTCTCAGAATCTCAAACAGCTCAGCCCCAAGCTGTGCAGGTCTCCCTTCGAGGGGAATACCTGAGGGCTGTAACTCTCCTGAGGGGCAGGATACCTCTCTTGACTTAAACAGGGCAGCCCAGTGGTGTGTAGCAGCATCTTCTCTATGACAGCCATGGAGAGGTGGTTCCCACACAGGCTGAAGGATCTGAGCTGGGAGCAGTGGCTCAGGGCAGGCTGGATGACATCATATTGGGAGTCCATGATCCCACACAGGTCTAAGTCCAGTTCCTGGAGGGTGGCTGTAACTTTCTCTAGCAGAACTTGGAGGAGCTCAACGACTAAAGTTGGTCAGCCTGACACCACTCAGATCCAGGCCTTTTAGCTGACTGATGTTAGGGCATTGGGACAGATGGGTCAAGTTTGATTCTTTAATTATTAAGAGGTTGTCCAAGGTGGTCATCTGGCACCTGGGGAGAAACTGAGCAATTAGCTCTTGAAAACTGAAGTGCCAGGTGAGCTCCAGGTGAGAGACAAATGATTTCTACAGGGCCAAGGTTAGTCTGACCATCTGATGAGGGTCAATACACTGATTGCCTAGTTTCATTCCAGGCGGAGTCCTGTAACCCTCACTATGTGACTGAATCACTTCACAGAATTTTTTTCTTTTTTTTTTTTTGCGGTACATGGGCCTCTCACCGCTGTGGCCTCTCCCGTTGTGGAGCACAGGCTCCGGATGCGCAGGCCCAGCGGCCATGGCTCACGGGCCCAGCGGCTCCGCGGCATGTGGGATCTTCCCGGACTGGGGCATGAACCCGTGTCCCCTGCATGGGCAGGCAGACTCTCAACCACTGCACCACCAGGGAAGCCCACTTCACAGAATCTTGAAAGCTCTCTTTCCTCATCTATCAAGCAGAATACAACATGAATGAAGATAATGGGATGCACTGGAACCTGCTCAGAGGAGAGCCTGAGAGAGTCTCAGTCAAGTGTGGACATCACTGAATTTTGGTACTGGGAGATGAGATAAAAAATGATTTCAACTCAGGGCTTCCCTGGTGGCGCAGTGGTTGAGAGTCCGCCTGCCAATGCAGGGGACACGGGTTCGTGCCCCGGTCCGGGAAGATCCCACATGCCGCGGAGCGGCTGGGCCCGTGAGCCATGGCCGCTGAGCCTGCGCGTCCAGAGCCTGTGCTCCGCAGTGGGAGAGGCCACAACAGTGAGAGGCCCGCGTACCAAAAAAA
>RJWK010052911.1:0-15508 GCA_004363435.1 Platanista minor
CACACACACACACACACACACACACACACACACACACACACACACACACAAAAACAAAAAAACACTTCAGTCCAATTGGGCAGGATGTAGTTGTTTCAAAGGATAATTTTAGAACCACTGATGCATTTTAAATGTTAATTTAAACACATTGTATTTTATTTTAAAAAAAAGGTTTTAGCGTCTGGTTTTAATACCATCTATTACATCAACTATGGATTTTTATTCAGTCTTAGTTCAGTTCCTCAGGCACTTATTGACTGCCTGTTATATGGAGAGAACCCAGTCTCAGCGTATGAGCCTTTGTCCCGAAGAAGCTTATGATCTGAGGAGGAAACGTGGTCCAGTAGAGGACACACACATTGCAAGACACGAGAAGCGGCAAATTGTGATAAATGCGCTAATGGAGTTATCAAGGGCTTAGAAACACAGGCGAGGAGAGGTTGATTCAGATACAAAATGGGGCAAATCTGGGAGAGCTTTCTTGAGGAGCTGGCTCCTGAGCTGGAACTCGAAGGGCCGGTGGAGACAGAGTAGGAGAAGGAAACAGTGTGAGTGAGGACTTGGAGAGTGGACGTGGAGGAAGTTGAGGATCTGGAGGTAACCTGGTGCACCTGGAGTCCAGGATGATTAGAGGATGCAGCAGGGCACACAGTCAGAAAGACGGCGAAGAGCTACATTTTACAGTCTTGATAATACCGAACTAAGGAGGCTAGATTTGATTTTGTGCACACTAGGGAGCCTTGGCGGGCGTTTGAGCAGGGCAGTGGCCTGATCAGATCAGTTTGGGAGTAAGTTGAAAGATGGGTTGAAGGTAGAGAGGAAATTAGAGACCATTCTTGAGTGATATGGATACCATCTTTCCCATTAAAAATCCCACTAAGTAGCTATCTTGTGATTTGAGGTATTTGATACAGAAATTCATTAGTTTAAATGTTAATGGTTAATTATGCCTCTGGCAAAATGACTACTCCTCTTATCTGATATTTTTAGCAATGGCCAAGCAAAAGTTTATAAAGGGTAGTAATGATAAGGCATGAACTTCCTTTTTTTTTTTTTTTTTTTGGCAAGAATAACATCTGAGTCAGTACCCTAGATATTCTCCTAATTTAAGGAGATGTTCTCTTAGCCAGGGAAAAGAACCACCCAGATCCAGATTGACATTTTAGAAACAGATCCAGGAAATGCATCTATCAGCAAGCGAAAACAAATCAAGGTGAAGCAGGACTGTTAGGTAAGACTCAGTCGCTAGGTTAGGACCAAACCTGGTCACCTGGGTTCACAATCCAGCTCTGCCACTTACAGGCTGTGTAACTTTAGGCTTATTACTTAACCCATCTGTGCCTCAGTTCTTTCACTTGTAAAATAGGGATAATAATGGTACTTGTCTCAGGGGTTGTTAAGAGGATTAAATGAACTGATATATGTAAAGTGCTCCAAATAGTACCTGGCACGTAGTTAGAGCTCAATAAATGTTAACTATTATTGAGTGGTTGGACAGCTCAATAAATGTTAACTATTATTCAGTGGCTGGGCAGTCAGTTAACTAACTGCCTATGACACATCATAGTTTACACAGCGTTTTCATACATCCACTAGGTCATTTGAGCTCCACAATTACCTTATGGATATTGGTTGTCCTAGTTACCACGGCTGCTAGCAAGCCACCCCAAAACTTGGCAGCATAAAACAACAATCATTTTTATTATGTTCACAGATTCCTGAGTCAGGAATTCAGACAAGGTACAGTGGGAGTTGCTTATCTCTGCTTCTCTGTGACTGTGCCCCCAGCTGGAGACGCCTTGGATGGCTGGGGAGGACACCAGCGGTGGGGCTGGATCCACTGCCAAGATGGCTTCTTCTCTAACCTGTCTGGCACTTTGGTGGGATGGCGGAAAGGCCAGGCTCAGCTGGGACTGTCACCTCAGCACCTACATGTGACCTCTGCACCATGGTGGCCTCACGATAGTTGTCAGACTTCTTAGAGTGTTTCTACAGCAGAAGATACATGCCTTTTATGACGCAGCCTCAGAAGCCTCATAGCAGACACTTCCCTGTTCTCTATTGGTTGAAGCAGTCACAAGCCTGCCCAGACTCAAGAGAAGGGATTAGACCACACCTCTCAGTGGAAGGCATATCAAAGAATTTGGGGGCTGTGTTTGAAAATCACCATACTGGTATTATCCCCTAATTCTAGATGAGAAGACTGAGGCTCAGTACAGGTTTAATGATTTATCCAGGATCAGTTGTACAGATAGTCACTGGGATAGTAGGGGGTGGGGGCAGGGAAGTTTGCTGGAGGAAAAAGGCTTCTAACCTAATCCTTCTGACTCCAAATTCTTGTTCTCTCAATTAGATTATTCATCGTCCTTCAGCTTAGATACACTTGCTAACATAGGAAAGTTACAGAAAAAAAACATTTAAATATGACATTGTATGTATTAGGTAACTTTCTTGAGACAGTGACGTAAAAGTATAAAGTTTGCATTTATAAGAACTTGTACACAAACTTCATATTTTAAAGAGGTCCTGGGATGGGTTGAGTCCCAAGACTGGTCAGAGGTAAACTTAGTATAATTTTCTCACAGGGAAAGTTCTCTGAAAATGTCCCAGATGCTTAACTATGACTTCCTTCATCTCTAGGAAAGTCTCACCTGGCCATTGTCCAGCGGGTGAATAATGAGGGAGAAGGGGACCCCTTCTATGAAGTGATGGGCATTGTCACACTGGAGGACATCATAGAGGAGATCATCAAGTCGGAGATCCTGGATGAAACTGACCTCTACAGTAAGTGCACAGCCTTGGCTCTTGTCCAAGGCCATGATATTTTTCTCTGAGATTCTCAGAGCTGGCTTAGTTTGGTGAACTGTGTAAAAGGGGGTCAGGACAAGCCCCAGGCATTGCTGTGTGTCAGCCCCCTCCTGCCAGGAGCTGGCACGGCAAGATGCCCTGACTTGAACCATCCCTGAGTCACTGAGAGTGTGCTAGCTAAATGTTTATCCAGAGGGAACCTTCAGGAACACAGCCAAGACTATGAAAAGGAGACCTCCTGGCCTTTGGATGGAAAAGGAACCAAAGGAAATAAAGTGCCCCTCGGATGACCCCTCTGCCCTTGTTTCTGTCCCCTGTGCTGTTCCTGGTTTGTCTCTTCGTCCACCTAGACACAGACCCCAGCATCCCCTGGGGTTCCACTCAGGATCCACTCATTCAAAACATCCGTGTGCCGTAGAGACTCATGAGATTGCCCACCACAGCCTAAGCTAAACCTGAAGTCGCCCTTTTAGTCGCTCTTGTCCCTTGTGCATTTTCAGCCCTGCCGCCTGGCTTCTCCCTCTCCCCGCTTCCCACCCCTGGCTCTGGTCCCTGCTCCCTCCTTTCTGGCCTCCTCCCCCCCTCCCCCCTCCCCCTCAGGAACAGCACGGACTCCTTCTTGCAGATAATGACTGCTTTAGGTTACTGAGCCTTATCACAGCTTTGCTTGCAAACATTACAAAGGCCTGCTTTCCTCAGGGATGGGAATGTTATCTAAATCCATGGGAGTCCCTAGGCCAGGAAGTGTTTCCTCCTCCTGAATGGATTTCATCACCTGGGACAGCAGTCCCTTTTCCTCCCCTCAGATAACCCATTCCGGACCCCTATCCTTAGTTTGCTAGAGGTAGCTGTTCAGAGACTAGCTCCCTGTAGAAAAGGTTTTGAGACTCTAAGGCAGTGAGTGGTGCAGAAAGAGTGCTTCGCTTTGGGGTGAGACCTAAAAGGTGGGTCAGACCTTAACAAAACATAGCAGGAGTGTCCCAGTGTCTGCTATTGCTGTGGAGCCCTGGCCGGGCTCATCTTCTTGAGTCAGGGGTTAATTTCTCCCTCCCCCATTACTTTCTCCCTTCTCCACCTCTGCCCATGGCTCATGATTTAGAATTCCCAAGTGTCTCAATAGATATAGTGGTGAAAACATTCACACTAAAGTGTTAGTGGCTGATAATAGTGACAGGGGTCTAAATGAGTAAGCTCTTCCTAGGGCCTTTGTTTGAACGACCTAATACTCCGAATGCTCACTAATAAAATAGAAGGAATGAAGAGGGAGATCAGAAGACTGATTCCCCATTGATGAACTGTTCAGTGGCATTCTGATGGAGGAGGGAGAGGGGATATTTAGACAAACGTGTCATGCAAATCGGAAGGTTACTCACTAGTCATACAAAAGAACTGGTCTGATGCATATATTTGCTGCTGTCTTGCCTAACCGTCCTCTCTCTAGGAGAGGGTTTTTCCACTCTTATAAATAAGCTTCTGGCATGAATCCATAAGAGTTTTGAGAAGGCCAAGGAGCCAGGAATACAGTGTTGCTTCTTCCCGGACCCTGACCCCCAGGGCAGCTGGGCCTGGATCTCACCACTGTGGCAGCCAGACACAAGGAGTGTTAAAGCCAGGGCCCAGAGTCCAAGGCAGGCCCACAAGAGAGCAGTGAGGTGGAAGGCACTTTCTCCCTTCTAGAAGGGAACCCAATCGTGTGGTGGAGTGAGCTCCAAAGGGAGGGGGAGAGTCCAAAGGAGCCCCTGTCCCTGGAGTTCATCCCCTTACATTTCCACTGTCCTCTCAGCCTGCACTGAAAGTTCCCTGCTGCCCTGTTTTTCTCTAGGCCAACTTCGGAGAAAACCCAAATCTGTTTCTCTACTCCCCTTAGCACAGGTTAAGATAGACTAAAGTTTCAAAATTTTACTCAATACTAAGGGAAAGCAAAAGAGACATGACCAAAGAAAACATTTCCCTTATCCTCTAAACATGTTTGTTTTTGTTTTTGTTTTTTTTTTTTTTTTTGCTGTATGCGGGCCTCTCACTCTTGTGGCCTCTCCCGTTGCGGAGCACAGGCTCCGGACGCGCACGCTCAGCAGCCACGGCTCACGGGCCCAGCCACTCCGCGGCCTGTGGGATCTTCCTGGACCGGGGCACGAACCCGCGTCCCCTGCATCGGCAGGCGGACTCTCAACCACTGCGCCACCAGGGAAGCCCTAAACATGTTTTTTAAGACAAGCTTTTAAAAAGCAGGAAGAAAAAAACTGGAAAAAGCAGAGATTTTCTCAATCAGTAATCACAATAGTCCTGCCTGAGGCTGCCACCCAGAGACCACACCTTTATGGATTACAGAGCTATTTCCACTTGTTCTCCTTCTTTCCTTTATTTCCCCCAATTCCCTCCCGGTGGAGGGGCCAGGGTTGAAGCAAGAGAATTGTGAGTGGGGAAAGGGGGTGACTGCCCTCCTCCCTTGGGTGGCATGTCTCAGGTACCACTCAGAGTGTGGTTTAAATCAGCAGGAAGAGACCAGTTGAGCTCAGCTCTGGGGACAAGAGAAAGGCAGAGGCAGAAACCCTCTGGGCCCTGCCAAAGTCCTTGAGGCTAAGAGTGCTAGTTCCTTATGTCTGAACGCCTTTTTGTAAGCATTTCACAGATAGGTTCTGATTGGAGTCTCATAATAAGAGACTCCTGAGATGAGCAGAAAAATTATGATTAATCACTAACCTTATTGTATAGATTAAAACACACAAACACTCTGATGCTTAGAGAGGTAGCACAGCTCGTAAGCTGCGGGGCCAGCCCTGGAAGCCTGAACTTGGGAGGCCCAGGCTGGCCTTCCCCTTTTCCACTGTTCACCACTTCAGTGCAAGTAACACTGAGACATGGCAGTGGCTCCCACCTTCTATCCCTTATCCACATCCTTCCAGTCTCTGGGAAAGAGATGTTGCGATGTCACCTACAGTTGACACTTTCCAGAAATCCCCGTGGTCCCAAAGGAACTATCTGTCTCAGGTGACTATGGTGAAACCTCCAAAAACCATTAGCGATTCTGAGATAGCTGCAACCTGTCCCCTGTCCCGACAGCCGACAATCGGAAAAAGCAGAGAGTCCCACACAGGGAGAGGAAGCGGCACGACTTCTCCTTGTTTAAGCTTTCTGACTCGGAGATGAGGGTGAAGATCTCGCCACAGCTTCTGCTGGCCACGCACCGCTTCATGGCCACAGGTATGATGACTCTGCCCGCCCCCATCTCCACCCCAGGGTAGGCAGGGCAGCACTGGAGGGTGGGACCCAGGCACCAATCACTTTTAATACCTTACGACCTCATTCCAACTCTGGGACTGAGAACCACTGTTCCAGGAGAGGAGGTCATCTTAGGTGGGGCAACAGGACTCCACATACTGTCATTTTCAGCCTCAGGCCTGATCTCCTAGGTGGGGAAGCGAGCATAATGCAACTCTGCTTTTCTCTCTTCTACTCGAGAAAAGGGCTGAGGAATTCACCGCTGCACTTTCCCTTCCTCCACCTGCTTCAAGGCAGGAGTTGGTGGGCCCCAGAGGCTTCATCAGGGAGGGACAGGCGATGTCCTGTGCAGCCACAAAGGCCCAGGGGCCATGTACACCTGTGAGCTGCGAGTTCTTCAAATACAGATGTGGATTGTGAATACTGGAATCTTTAGAAAGAAAAAAAAGAGAAAATCCAAGGATAAACTTCTTCTTGTGAAGAAAGTAAAGTTTGTCTTTGAACCGTCTAACCGTCTCATCCCTGCCTAATTAATGTGCTGACCTAGAATGATCACACACATTACTAAGTTCAATATTTAATTAATCTAACATGTATTTATTGAGTATATAGTGAGTGCTAGTACTGTTCCAGTTACTAAAAAGCAGAAAATTTAAAATTGGAGCTTCTAAGAGCGTTACAGATGTAGAAAATAAACTTATGATTACCAGGGGGTAAGAGTGGGGAGGGATAAATTGGAAGATTGGGATTGACACATACACACTACTATATATGAAATGGATAACTAATAAGGACCTACTGAATAGCACAGGGCACACTACTCAGTACTCTGTAATGGCCTATATGGGAAAAGAATCCAAAACAGGGTAGATAATATGTGTATGTATAACAGATTCGCTTTGCTGTACTGCAGAAACTAACACAACATTGTAAATCAATATACTCCAATAAAAATTTTTTTAAAAGTTCAGGTCATAAAGAAAATAAATAAATAAATAAACAAATACATAAATAAATTGGAGCTTCTTTAGGGTTTTCAGCATGTTATCTAGTTCTAAATACAGATTTCTTTTAATTACTGGCTGTCTGATTTCCTAGAACAAAACAGCTGTATCTGTTAATATAAGGATATACCATAATAGTATAGTATAATATAACAATATAAATAATAATATCTATTTATATGTAAATATGATACAGTGATGCTTCTCATTATTGAGAACTTCCCACTTAAATAATTAACTGCTCCTGTTAACTTGAAATTTCATTTCATTCAACAGATACACGTCATAAATATGTCAGATTAAATTCTCTGTGTTTCATTTGATTGTAGCATTAAAACTTTCTTAGCCATGTTTACATGGCTTACTTATCCATTTCCAACTCAGTAGTTGTGGCACGTGGGCTCAGTAGTTGTCGCACACAGGCTCAGTAGTTGTGGCGCACAGGCTCAGTAGTTGTGGCGCACAGGCTTAGTTGCTCACGGCATGTGGTATCTTCCCGGACCAGGGCTCGAACCCGTGTCGCCTGCATTGGCAGGCGGATTCTTAGCCACTGCGCCACCAGGGAAGTCCCACTTGTTGCTTTTTGAACAACTTTATTGAGGTATAATTGATATACCAAAAAAGGTACATATTTAATGTATACAACTTGATGAGCTTGGAGATAAGCATACACCTATGAAACCATCATCGTAATCTATGCCACAAACATATCCATCACTTCCAAGAGTTTCCTCCCACCCTCTTTATTTGTTATTATTATTTTTACGTGTGTGTGTTAACATAAGATCTACTGTCTCAGCAAATTTTTAAGCATACAGGATAGTATTGCTCTTAGGCTCTATAGGCTGTGCAGTAGATCTCTAGGATTTATTCATCTGGCATAACCAGAACTCTGTACCCTTTGACTAATACCTCCCCATTACCTCCTTTCCCCAGCCCATTCTACTCTCTGCTTCTATTAATTTTAGTATTTTAGATTCGTCATATAAATGGTATCGTGTAGTATTTGTGCCTGTGCCTGGCTTATGTCACTTAGCATAACATCCTCCAGCTTCCTCCATGTTGTCACAAATGGCAGGATTTTCTTTTTTAAGTTTATGTGCAGCTTTAAATAAAATCAAGGAGAAAATAACAAAACTGACATTGCCAAAATGGTGACCTGTTTCTCCTGAGGTGCCAGTGCAGGGACACACATCCCCAGACGGCCTGAGACACACACGTGGGCTTAAGACCCCCACCCACCCAAGGGAACTGCAGGAATCCTGCTAGCTTGGTGCCCGAGAGCATGAATGGCCCTGGCTGTGCCCACCCTGACTCCTCCCAGCTGCCAATTCCTCCTGCCTCCCGGTCTCCCCTAGAAGTGGAGCCGTTTAAGTCTCTGTACCTCTCGGAGAAGATCCTGCTCCGGCTCCTGAAACACCCCAACGTGATCCAGGAGCTGAAGTGTGATGAGAAGAACAAGAAGGCCCCGGAACACTACCTGTACCAGCGCAACCGCCCTGTGGACTACTTTGTGCTACTTCTGCAGGTGAGTGGGATAGCCACGGACCCCCCAAGGGCAAGACAGGACCTCTCTAGACTGGAGAGGAACGGCCATGCCTCCTCTGTGCCAGGTTCCAAGGCTTGGCTGGCTGCCCTGGGAGCAAGGCCAGTTGATGTGGGTGTTTGTCCGCGATGCTCAGAGGGGACAGGTGTGACTGGCTGGCATCCTGGAGTGGTGGGATCTTGATGGCATTTAATCTGACATCAGCGATGTTTGTGGTGGGATGCAGTGGGTACCTCCCAGTAGAGGGGTTCTGCTGCTGAACTTCCAAACCTGCTGCCCTACAGAATCCCTAACACCTCCTTGTCTCTGCTTGGCCATGCCCGGGAATGCAACTGTGCACTGCCTCCCAAACTTCAGACACTTCTTGTTTCAGGCCCTTCTCTCTGTTGAGCTGAAATCTCACCATCTCTGATTTCCACCCACTGGTCCTTGCTCTGCTCTCTGGAAGCGCACAGAACATATCCGCTCTCTCTACCACACTTCAGCCTTTGCAGTCCCTTAATCTTCTCCTCCTTATTAAAAAGACTGGGAAGGGAATAAACCAGCAAATGAAAGAGGGGCAGCATCTTCCCGGTGCTCACAGGAGTACAGTCACCCTTTGCCCTGGGTGCCTGGAAAGGCCTGTAAGTAAGTGTCAGGCATGGTTCCAGCACTAGGTAGTGCTGGTGTCCTGGCCTGGCTCCACCATTAGCTCCGTCCCTATTCCCTGTCTCTTTCCAACAGAATCTGGTGAACCCTAAATACAGTGATTGTCTTAAAATCTTCATTAAACTCACATTGACTTAGAAAGGGCCTCTCTGTTACAGTTCCCCTGCAGCCTGTCTGCTCGGACTCGGTAGTGTGCCTCACACCCGTCCTTCCAGATAGGTTCGATAAAATGCCCTCTCTTCCCCAGAAATGGAGTTGCAATTCTTTACTGTTGGAAATGGAGAAGCGTCCTGTTACATCGTTTATATAACACAAGGAACACATAGAGTCTTATGCCTAATATAAACTTAACCATTTTCAAATAAATCTTGGAGGCATAAAATGTAGCAGCAAGAGTGTAGGTTCAAAAATTGGAAAGATCTAGCTTTAAAGTCTAACTAACCTTGACCGAGCTATTTAACCTCTCTGAGTCTCAGAATTGATTCATCTACAAACTGGGGATAAAAATAGTACAAGCCTCATAGGGTGTGGGCGGATCCATGCAGTGGATTTCAGGCCCATAGACGCACACTATATGCACAAGCTTCTCACAGAATCAGGCTTTATCTCAGCCAGACTTAGAGATGGTCTAGTCTCAGACTACACCAGTGGGGCAGTTTACGGGGTTCTGGGCTAGCTGGTGCCTGGACCCGCATCATGGAAGACCCATTACAGTCTGCAAGGAAAGCTTGGACGTACATGATGGGTTGCTGCTTTATGAACTAAGCAAGTAATTTATTGCCAAGGCCTTCTGAAGTTGGAGTTGCTGTTTCTGAAACGTATCCAGACAGAACTTCACATTTCCCTGTGATAAGATCTTAAGTCCACTTATTATCCAAGCAGAAGTGCTTAGGGTCGTAGTCACTAGTAGATCTGGAAGTGCTGTCCACACCCTTAGTACACTTCCTTCTTTCTCCAGGGTAAAGTGGAGGTGGAGGTTGGTAAGGAAGGCCTTCGCTTCGAGAACGGAGCCTTCACCTACTATGGTGTCCCAGCCATCATGACCACTGCTTGCTCAGGTATTCCAGTTTCCAAGCCATAGCTTATTGGGGAAGCAGTGGGACAGTGGAGAAAATGCATCTGGGTTCAAGTTGTGACTCCCGTTATGGACCCTGGACAAACCTTCCTGGGCTTTAGATGTGGAAGTACATGGTAGACTGTAACATTACCCAGTGTTAGGGATGGATAGTGGTAATTTTCAATATGAAAAGACAGGTTTATTTTACTTTTTACACTTCCACCTGATTGCCCTGTTTTTCCAGGGTTGATTGGTGCTGTGGGTGGGGTGGAAGAGGGAGAATTCCTTTAAGAAGGTGTGTTTTCTGAATTGCCTCTGAAACACACTGCATCCTTCTGTCCTTAGATAACGATGTGCGGAAGGTTGGAAGTCTGGCTGGATCCTCTGTCCTTCGTATGTATCTCTCAAGCCCCTCCCTCATCCTCCCTGCTGTGGTCCTGCCTCAGCCCACTCTGGGGACCTGGACCGAGCACTCTCAGCCTGGGCTAGGGCTAACACAAATGCTGGCAGCCTCTTTGTATGCTCTGCCAGGAACACTGCTTTCTGCCAGGTACCCACGGACCACAGGGGGCTTAGTTTCCGCGTGTCTGGAATGTTTTCTGCTGCTTCTCTGCTCGCGTGCAAATGACGAACGACCGGGGAGGGAGGTTGTGAGGGGAGGCACCATTTATTATCACCTGGCAGGGAATGCAGGCAGGTGGTTTGTGTGCTCTGGCGGAGGTTCAGCCTTTCCTTCGCTGCTGTGATAATTCACCCACTGTCCTTTACTTGCAAACCCTAACACATTATTATTGCATCTGTGGTGGTTAGTAAGAAGTGACTGCAAGATCTTAGGATGTAAGTCCCAGGCTGATGCGTATGTTGCTTACCTGCTTCTCTTTCCTCGTTTACCACATCTCAGCTGGTGGAGAAGTGTCTGCAGCTGGCCGTGCATGCTGGTGGGGGCTGGCACCGGGCTGCCGGCGGGTGTCTTCTGTGCCTTCTCTGCTCTACTTTCTCTCTGTTTCCTGCATAAGTTATTGCACTTGTGCTTAGAGGGCATGGCATTTATTGTGATATAAGTGTGATCCAGAAAGCATTATTTCTCTAGATTTCTCTTTGATTCACCGGTCTGAATTTTGCATTGCTTTCAGCCCTTAGTGTTTATGGTGGCCATTTTAATGCCAAAGGGGTGTTTTTTCGCATCGTAAGAAAGATTTTACATAGTGCTTTTTATTGGGATTTATCAGAGGGACCCAAAGCTTGATATCACAGTCCGTGGCACGTGAAAAGTAGATACCATTTTAACACAGAGAAACTAAAGAAATGACTTGCTCCAAATCACCCAGCAGGTTGGTGATTTACCTAGATGCATGCCGGTGTCCTGACTAGCTCACACAGCACAATGAAATAGAGATTTTAGATCCACCATGTTCCAGAATGTCATTTCTACGTGGAAATATTGGAACAATTTGCAGTGTATGTTCGCATCCTAGCCCAGCAGATGTCTGAAATGAAATTGAAGTAACTGCCCACACCCAAGGGGTGGTGCAACATGAGTTGAAGGAGAGCTGTGAAATAAAAAATCCTCGTACATTATTGTACTTACATAAACCAACAAATCTCAATTCAGGTTGATGAAGGAAGCGTCAGTTCTCAGAACAAGAAGTCTAGATGGGAGAGGGATGGTCTACAGGACCCGGTAAACCTTGGTTCTCTAAAGGAGATTTCCACCATCCATCACACTGGGGATTGCTCATGGTAGAGTAACTCCTGGGATATGAATGTTACCTAGACATGTTGGCCCTATTCTGGCTCTTCCACAAGTCCAAAAGAGGTGGGAACTCTAGGGAAAAAGAGCTACCTAAAGCTCCCAAGCCCATCTGATTTAGATGACTTTCTTTCTTTTAAAAAGTTTTTTAAGAGGTAAGAAGATGTTATCTGGTTTCCTCCTTTCCTTCCTTCCTTCCTTCCTGTCTCTAGTTCTTCCTGTCAAAATCCTTCCATTTTATACACGAGACACAGTAAACTTGCAACACTAATCTCTCCTTCAAAACTGGTTAACTAAAAAGAAATATTAACCTCTCTTTCCCTCCCCACACTTGTGAGCATCTTTATCAATCTTCAGGAGGAAAAAGAAATTAAATTAGCCTGTAGGGGTATGGAGACATTTTCCATCCTCCCCGCCACCCAAGCCCTCCTTACCTAATACAGCGAAGTGTGAAAGAACTCCAAAGACCACCCCCCCCCAACCCCTGCCCCTCCTTGTTCCAGGTCCACTCTCAGCCCAGGTCCAGCCACCCAGCATCTTTCACTGGCCAAGGACCTCACCTGTAGGTTGAGGAAGAGCTTAAGCTGAGCCACAAGGCAGTAAACTCTTGTAGGGTCTCAGTCTACCAAAGTGCCCCTGTCCTTGATGCCAGCCTAGAGCTTTGTCAGCCTTGAGGGTAATAAAGGGGACAGTGAGTTTGCCAGAGCACTGGCCCTGTGACCAATGCCTCAAAGTTGAACTCGAGGTTACAAGTAAGTCCCTCTGGTTTTCCTATGCAAGGCAAAGGGAACACAGCCAGCATTATCTCCTTTGTCTTGGTTCTGATTGCCAGGGAACCCAGGAGGACCGTGGTGAGCCTGGCACTCTGGAGGAATGGGGCCTGAGCTCAGCGTGACCAGAACAGATGCCCACGGGGGTGTGCAATTGGAGAGAGAACAAGTCTCCTATATGCTTGGCTGGGTATACATTTAATTTGTGGCCCAGAGTGCTAGGATTCTTCTTGAGACAATGGGGTTTCTTATTCCAGTGTGTCTCGTGACACTCGGGGCCTGTTAAAATATTCTTTGACAAAGAATATGATTATTTGACAAAGCGAATGATTATCAGGTAGGTATAAGGCTTTCCCCTCCCCACTCCTTGGTACTGTTGGATAATTTCAGGCAAGTCATCGGGCTCAGCAGCTAAGACTATGGAAGCCACCTATTTCAGGCGTGCTGTCACCTGCACTCTGACTTCATTTAGCTCCTTGGAAGGGACTCTGGGAATGACCAGATAAGAGAGAAGAAAACAGATTCCCATGCAGAAACACTACTTGATCAGGGTCAAGATCGGGAAAGGACTGGAGTATTGCTACACACCCCACCCCACCCCACCCAGGCCCCAAGTGATAGCCAGCACCATTTCAGACTCTGTGGGGAAAGAGAGAGAAGGAAAAGGGGATAGGAAGAGAAGTGCTTTGGAGCACTTGTACTTGCAAAGAAATGACTGATTTAGTTTATCAAGTTGATTTACATTAAGATTGCTAGAAATGCTGCCCTTCCTGTGTCCCAAGGCTCTAGCCACGCACAGTTCCTCCCCAGCACTGTGACCACAGAGGGAGCTCCTAGGAGTCCGAGGCAGGAGACAGCTTCCTCGAGGATGCCCCTAGCAGAAGCATGCACTTGCTTTCACCCCTCCCACAGGTGAGCTGGAGACCTGAGGCAGCTGGGAGAGCCCGGCGGGAATGCAGTGCTGGGCTCCCAGCACATTTGCTGGCTCCAAAAGGCGCCTCAGACAGAACACTGCCCTCACACACTCCCTGCTGGGGCGCTGCCTGTTCTTGTCATTGGCGGGTCTGATCCCCTCAGAAATTATTGTGCATCTTTTTGGAAGACCTTCAGCAAAGTCTATTTTATTTTCTTCTTTCTGGAGAGTGACTTTGTGAGAGGATGCAATTTCCATGTTTCCAGAGGCAAGATTCACTTCGGCAGAGAAATGTGATGTTGTGAAGATCCGGGAACAGACTGTCTCACACGCTTTGCTCTTTGTCTCTCTCCTTTTATGTTTATCTTCCCTTACGCAACTCACAAATCCTTGACTCTTTAGTGCCCGTCTCTGTGTCTCGTACCTTCGCCTTCAGCAGAGCGGACTCTCTGGCAGGCTCCCCAGGTAAACATGCATGGGATCTCGATCTCCATAGATCCATGGAGTTTGCAAGAGGCCTTTGGTCTCTGTCACTGTCCCACATGAAAACTAGTCTCTCCCAACTAGTCTCTCCCAGGACTAAGGCATAGCACGTCGCACGGCTAACACTCACTTGTACTCACTGACCAGGCATTGCTGGTTCAATGGTGTCACTTGTGAACTTAGCCCCGAAGGGTATATCTGTGTACGTAGTTGGAGAAATGGTGGGGTGAGGAATGGTGTGAATTTTTCCTTATCATTTGTCTTGACTGCAGAATGGAGGGATCAGGGGTGCAGCAGAAGAAAAATAGGAAGGAACAATGAAAGACTATGCTTTATTCCTATTTTTCCTCCATCTTTTCTTCTATGTGGTCTCAGCCTTTAGCTAACCCACTAACCCCTCCTTATCTTTCTAGTAATGTTACTGTGTAGTGACCATATTCTCTCTAGCTGTGCTCATACAAAGGATGCTATATGTAAAATTTTCAAAACAACTTTTCATCGGGCTTAACCTCTCTTGTTAATTAAATAAAAGTTACTGAATTTTTTTTTAATCGGGTAAAGTAGCTCCTCACAGAGCCGCACAGTAACTCAACGATTGAGTAGAATGTAATAAATCTGAACAATCAGTTAATTGTTTATATTGTTTTCATCCCTAGACGTTGATTTCTTAGGGTCATGGAGCAAGTAATGACCAAACTAAGAATTTGTTTGTTAAGTTACCTTGAAGTTAAAGCACAGCCCAATTTCCCATACCCTCTACATCTGTCTCCCTTATCCCGATGCTTCGGCGATGATTCTGAGGCCCCACCATAGCCTCAGGCATCAAGAATCCAGTTATGTTTCACACTGTCTGTATAGTAGACCCTCAACATTCAAAAGGCTGTGTTCTGAGACCTCAAACCCCCAAATTTGCAACTTCAGAACTACTTATGTTGATTTCTCCTTTCTCACAAATCACATTTTTCCATCAAAAACCATCTGGTTCCCATGTTTATCTGTACGAGACGACTTAATCACCTTCTCAAATTTCACCAAAGTTTTCTCTCTTACTTAGTGGAGATTTTCCACCAAGAAATAAATTTTTTTCTTGCTTTGTGAGAGCTCATGCCTTCATGATGATTACTGGAGTACTGTCAATGGGAGATGCCAGTCTGGTACCCTCCCCAGCTAAGTGGTCACCCCCACATGCCCATCAAATTAGGAATGACCACATCATGGGCCTTCAAGATCCTTTCCATGTGAGGAATCTTGGTGAATGAAGAACGTGCTATGAAGTTTCAGCAGAAAGGAAAGATGTACATTTTTTTTTT
>RJWK010052912.1:0-15508 GCA_004363435.1 Platanista minor
AGTAGGTCCTTATTAGCTATCTATTTTATGTATAGTAGTGTGTATATGTCAATCCCAATCTTCCAGTTTATCCCTCCCCCCGCTGCCCTGGTAACCATAAGTTTGTGTTCTACATCTGTGACTCTATAACTGTTTTGTAAATAAGTTCATTTGTACCAATATTTTTAGATTCCACATAAAAGTGATATCATATTTGTCTTTCTGTGTCTGACTTACTTCACTCAGTATGACAATCTCTAGGTTCATCCATGTTGCTGCGAATGACATTATTTCTTTCCTTTTTATGGCTGTGAAACTCAAATTTCTAACAGGTAAACTAGAGATAGTGATAACTATCTCAAAGAACAGTTGAAAGGCTCAAGTGAAACTAATGACATGCTCCGTAAATAGTAAAGTGGTACAAAATGTAAATTATCAGGAACGGTTTTTTTTTTTCATTCCCACTTTTTGCTATCATGTAAAACTTACAGTGATTAGCTAAAATGATGGGTAAGAATATTTCAGAGAGTTCCTGGTGGGGACGGGGTGTCCGAAAAGGTACTTGGAGACCCTAATGGAGAAGAGCTTGGGGTTTGGAGAAAAACAGACCTGGGTTTGAGCTCCTGCTTCAGTGTGGTTTAGCTGTGTGTCCTTGGGCAAGTTACTTCTCTGCTCTGGTTTCCTGACTTGAGAAGTGGGGCTTATGATAGTAGCTGCCTCAGGGAGCTGTAGGGACTAAAGGAGATAATGCCACCAGAGCTCCCCACCTGGCTCAAAGCACACGCACAGGAGCTGCTTGCACCAGGAAGTGTCCCATCAATGAATGGGCTCAGGGAGAGGCTGAACCCGAGTCTCTCCAAGGCGTCGATGGTGTGTGAAAAGGTTGGGCAAAACGACTTCTAAATTTCCTTCAAATTCAAAACTGCCCTGAGTTTCTGACATCAAAATACTGAATTGGGGGTTTCTCTGGTGGGGCAGTGGTTGAGAGTCCGCCTGCCAATGCAGGGGACACGGGTTCGTGCCCCGGTCTGGGAAGATCCCACATGCCGCGGAGCAGCTGGGCCCATGAGCCGTGGCTGCTGAGCCTGCGCGTCCGGAGCCTGTGCTCCGCAACGGGAGAAGCCACAACAGCGAGAGGCCCACGTACCGCAAAAAAAAAAAAAAAAAAAAAATACTGAATTGGAGGAAAGCAACAAGAAATGAATTTAATCCTTGGAAAAGATCATTTCACTTACGTGCAGAATGAGAAACTATATATGAATAAACATCAAGCACTACTCTCCAAAGCTCTTTACTGGCACTGAATCCAGCCCATTACTTAGCAAAGCCCAACACAAACAACTCACCAGCTTGTTCACACTGTCCTGTGCTTTGAAGTGTCAGAATTTCAACTTCTCCCGCTCTTGTTGGGTTGACCCCAGTACAAGATAAGGGACCAGAGGATCTAGTTGGCAAGTGAAAGAGTGAAAACAGTAACAGCAGTTATCAGGGTAACTGTGCCATTCAAGCTAACTTAGGTTGTAATTACTGGCTGCACAGATAAAGTTCTTCAGGGCGGAGCTATCAATGTTTCTTGCTTTGCAAACAAAACACTATTCTTCCCGTTAAACTCATCTTTTAGGAGAGAGAAAGGACAGCCCAGCTTTGGACACTGAGCCCTTGTTGAAAAATCTGTCTTGTGGAGAGAAAAATTCTCCTTAGCAAATGTATATTTCTCTTTGTCAGAAGTAAAGTGAACCGTGAGGACCTCAATAAACATAAGCTACATTTAAATATTTTTTTCATATTTTCTTAACTTCTTTCACTCATTTTTTTTCAGTGCCCACTATGTACTCAGAACATTGCTAAGCCTTCCGCATGTTGTGGTGGGGATTCTCCACCTGCTGTTCCAGATCCACTTTTCTACCCTGCTCTGGGCCCCCCCAGGAAGCTGAACTTGCGTGGTTGCATCCCCCAGGCTCCACTGACTTCTGGTGTGTAGTTGAGTTTGATCACTGGGAGGCAAAAGCAGGAGTCAGAAACTTGAGAGGAGAGAGAGATTAGGTTATCTATTTCCAGACTCCCATCTCACATCTGTTCCCTGAGTTTCAGCTACTGAAAATCCAGGACCTGCACTGAGTTGTTGGCAGTCTTGGGAGGTCTCACCATCCCTTCTGATTTCTTTTAACCCTGCTTACACCTTTGTAAGTAATCCATTAAATAAGTGGCCCTTTAGAGTGTGCCATCTGTTTTAGTTTGTTTCTTTTTTGCTCAGATTCTGACTGATATACATGCTTATTTCCAAAGAACTATAACCAGAAAAGACATAGCTACTTTGAGGCCAAGGGTGTAAAGAGCCAGTGTGGGCCCTACATTCATCAGGAAGCAAAGACCTCCAAGATGTCAGAGATGCTATTTGGAAGCAGCCTGGATCCTTGATCACCCTTGGAGGAAAGCCGCCTGCCCCCCCTCAGACTGTGACATGAGCAAGAAGTAAAATTTTATCAGGTTAAGCCATTGAAATATTGAGGTTCATTTGTTACTGCAGTAGAACCTATTGTATCCTGACTAATCCTCTTATCTAATTGAACCCTTATGACCACCCTGTGAAGTAGATACTAATATTAATCCTCATCTTATAGCAAAGTGCTTAAGGAACTTGCAATGACACCAGAAGCAGCAGAACTGGTGTTTCAGCCAGATCTTTCTAACCCCAAAGCCTAGTTCAGTTTTCCCCTAAACTGTACTCTTTTATGTGGGATAGGGAGACTATCTTTTCTCCATGTGTAGGAAGATGTACTCTCTATCAGTGAATCTTGCAAATGGCATGAGCCCAGGACAGGCCTGCTGGCCACACAGACAGTACGTCCAGCAAATATTGAGGGACCTCTCCTGAAGCTGAGAGGTGAGTAGAGATCTCCTTAATACTCTAGCTCACCTTCCCTGGAAAAGAAGGGTATAGGATTTTTTTTCCCCTTGCTCTGGGCCTTTAAATTATTCGTATGGAAGTATCACAGTTTTCCATCCTTCTCTGGAATGAAAACTGTAGCTCTTTCTTTGTTGCTCTTATTGAGTATATTTCTTCAGAGAGATTAGGGACCCATTTATAGCTATTTATTTTAAAAAAATGATTCTTAATGTGCATAATGCCACTGAATTGTACACTTAAAAATGGTTAAAATGGTGAATTTTATGTTACATACGTTTTACCACAATAGAAAAAATTGTTTTAAAATACGATTCGTCAAATTTTAATTGAAAAACTTACAGGGCTGCATCCTTGCCATGGGTGATTTGCTTTTGAAAATGCATGTTCAGTGCCTTTCCAGGGTTTCATTATCAGCTGGAGGAAACAGGCTTTGTCACTTGCAGGAAGAAATCATTGACTCTAGGTCAGATCAGTTCCTTGCATTCAACAATAATGACTGTATTTTCTGTTACCGAAGGAAATTCAGCCACACAGTGACTTCTGAAATTTTGTGCATAGGAAGGAAAAGCCCAAGGAGGGCTTGGTGGCCCAAGCCGGAAATGTGACCTATTGAGCTTTTCTGAGGCAATGAGGTCAGAGAATCCTTTTTCCCTTGAAGCTGGATGTGTGAAGCCTCAGCAGTTTGCATTCTAAGGCTTTGTAGAGGATGAACTTGAAGGCTAACATTCTGATCCAAATGTCCTATGTGTTTCCTGTGATCAGTTTGCCCTGGCTTCTTCCGCTGAGTTTTCAATGCATCTGGAGTAGGTCTTAGTGTGTGGAAACCATTCTCTCCTACTTATGCCTTCTTAGACATGAAGGTGCTCCTTGGAAAAGAAGGCAGGAATTTACTTGGAAAAGCCAGCCCTTTTATTTAGAATAGTGTCTGAACCAATACATACTTGCCCAGGGTCCTTAAAAAGGCTTGACTTGTGGGGTGAGGTGGGAGTTTGCGGTCCGATTCTCTGTGTGGTGTCCGAAGCCAAAATAGGCAGAGAAGGGGACTAGCCTGAGGTGTCCACCACCTGTTGTTTGCTTCCTGTTAGACCTGAGCTCAACTCTTGGTCAGAGTGTCCAACAGACCATGCCAAGAGTGGCCTTATCCCCACTCTGTCCTTAGGGATGACATGTTTTTGAATGGTCACGCATTTCTACAAAGAGGATGAGAACTCCCAATCCAGTCTGAAGCTTTTATTTTAAGGGCTGATGAGCTGCAGAAATTTTCCACTAACCAGCCCATATCCATTTCCTGCCCTTTTCTGTCCTACTCTGGTCCTGACGTGCTCGGAAACTACTTAACTTGGAGGCTTGCAGAGCCTTGAGTCACTTTTAATGCTTCAATAGTGACAGGGTTATGGTTTGTGGCAAGGACATTTTACTCTGAAAGAGATTATCTAAGCTTTTGTCACCCAGCGGCCTCAGCATCACCGGGAACTTGTTAGGAAGCTCAGGCTGCACCCAAACCTCCTCAATTAGAGTCTGCATTTCAACAAGATTCCAGGCAATTGGGGTTTTTGAGAAGCACTCTTGTAACCCATAGATGACTGAGATCATTGGATACTATTCCATGTGCAGAGCCTAGCTGCAAAAGGACTGTTAGGACAGAGGGGCTCTCGAGCCTGCGGCTCTCCCCTTTCCGACACACTCTGGCTACGTGCGCAGCTCAGCGCTCAGTGTCCCCTCCTCTGCGTGCCCACTGGCCAGTGGGGAACCCGTGAGCCTGGGCTCCCTGCGGGCCAAGGCGCTGCTCAATGAGAATGTGGCGTCGCTCGGAGGCAAGACGGTCCGGGACCACACCCAGATGAATGAGCTGCAGCGGCGGCACCTCGCGGGCCCCGGGCCTGGTCGCGCTCCACTTCCCGAGCAAGCAGTTTGGGCAACAGGTGTGCAGGGCGGAGCTGGGGTGGGAGCGCGACCCGGGTCAGGAGCGCCTGCGGGCCCCGCGGCCGCGCGCGCCCTGGGCGTGGAGAGGCGGGCCTCCGGCTCACTTCCCGCCGGCGCTCGTCCCGGCTGGGGTTCAAGTCCACCCAGGGGTTTTGCAAGAAAGGCAACAGTCCAGTGACTCATGGGCAAACTCCATGTTTGCTGTCAGGAGGCTTCGCCTCCCGTCACGGTCCCGGGTCTCAGCTGCTCTTCTCTCCCGCAGGAAAATGCCAAGAATGAGGAGATGCTGAAGGGCCTCAGGTATGTCCGACCAGATGGCGGGCTCGAGCCCCATCTCAGGCTCCGGGCCAAGGGCGAGGGGAACTGCGCGCAGGCGCACCGGCTCTTCGCCTCCGCGAGGCGCTGCGCACAGCCAGTGACGACGCCCCTGCCCTCGTGACGGACCGCAAGCTCCTCGCTTGGTCTCCGGTGTGCCGCAGCGACGTCGCCTGGAACTTCCAGAAGCTCCTGGTGGGCCCGGACGGTGTGCCGTGCACACGTACAGCCTCCGCTTTCTGACCCTCGACCTCGAGGCTGCCCTCGAAGCCCTGCTACCCCAGGGGCCCCGCTGTGCCCTGGGCGCCCCTCCTACCCCTGCTGCTTGGCAGTCACAGCGCTGCTCTCGGGATTTGATCCGTGAAGGTGTTTCCTCTAAACCTGCGTGGAGGAACGCCTGATGTCCAGGAAAGTCCCCCGAGATGGGCGCTGGTCCATCCCAGCCTCCCCTTTCCCAGACCACAGCTCCTCACTAATAAAGTGCTGAGTGTCAGGGGAAAAAAAAAAAAAGACAGGACAGAGGGTCAACTATGAAGTATTTCAGTGATAGGCTGGTGAAAGCAGAGGAAAATTGGGTTATCTCCCCTTTGATCACTACTTCCTCTCAGGCATCTCATGCAATCCTGTTCTGTTTTCCCTCTTCAGCCCAACTCTAGAGAATCTGGTAGTCATTCACCCTATAAGAAATGGATGGGAGGATACTTTTTCATTCCATCAAAGCCAAACATTCATGAAATGTCTCTTATGCACCAAAAAGTGCTTTTCAGGAAGAAATGGTGAACTAGAGTGGACAAAGAGAAGGCTGGTGGAAGAAACTGAGAAATAATTAGGAGATAAATTAGCCAGGATTTAGTAACTGGTGATGTGGTTCTGGGGTGGGAGGCTGGGTTTGAAGGAGGGCGTGGAGATGAGGTGTTTTCTCAATTTTTAGCCCGTGTGGCTGGGATCGAGGTGGTGCCAATACCCTGAGACAGAGGAAACAGCGGGAGAAGCAGCATGTTTAGGGAAGAAGGGGATGAGTTTAGCATTGCCCAGACATCTCATGGGCATTTGGATATCTGTGTCTGGAGGAAATTGAATTTCAAAAAAGAAGAACTAGGGCTTCCCTGGTGGCACAGTGGTTGAGAGTCCGCCTGCCGATGCAGGGGACACGGGTTCGTGCCCAGGTCCGGGAAGATCCCACATGCCTCGGAGCGGCTGGGCCAGTGAGCCGTGGCCGCTGAGCCTGCGAGTCCGGAGCCTGTGCTCCGCAACGGGAGAGGCCACAACAGTGAGAGGCCTGCATACTGCCAAAAAAAAAAAAAAAAAGAACTAACCAGGAAACATATGATTGACCTAGAGCTACAGAGTGGGGATAAGTGGCTTATTTCCCAAAATTTGAGAATAAAATAAAGGACAACGCCCTCCTGACAACCCGTATGCTTGAGTGGTATCAGGTCCACTCTGCACTGGTTTGCCTCCTGGGAGCAGGGCCGGGCACTCGGCTTCTTCTCATTTCACTAGAGGACATCCTCCCTCCACACCCGCTCTCGAGGCTCCTCACCCCACACCAGGATGAGGAGTCGGATGTGGCTGCCCCGGACCCCATTCTTTGTAGTTCCTGGAAGTGGCACGTAAGCCTTCGGTTTGGGGTTTTTCACACCCATCCCTATAGGAAACAAGAGGAGGAGAAAGATCGGAGCAAGAACAAAAGTGGTCTCCTGTGTAGTATTTCTACGAGGAGTAAATAGATTTTCTGAACCATTCAGCTTGGTACTTTTCCTGAACATGAAAGGTGCCGCTTGGAAATTAAATGGGAAAGGAAACTTATGTTGATTGACTTGACTGAGAGTAAAAACAAAGGGAGTTCTAATAATGAAAATGATGGAATGCATTTTCTTCCCGGATTAATAGGTTGCTCTCTGGGTTTTATTGTTTCTTTTTTTCTCTTTCTTTTAGCTTTGTTTTGTTTTCTTCTTTATTCTTACTTGAACTTCTCTTGGGACCAAATCTTGACTCTTGTACAAAATCTCATGCATGCAGATCGCTGTCTGTGAGGTCCTCGTTGCTCCAGAGAATGAAATCAGAGCCTCCAACTATAGGTATTAACACAAGGCTATGGAACTCAGATAAATGAATTTCAAATGCTGCCCTGTGCGTGATGAATAATAATTCCTTGCACTAAACAGGATATAGGATTTATGTGACATTTCATGCTGAGAAATAGTGTCGTTAACCAGGCAAATGGCTTGTGGTTTCTCCACTTTTCTCTCAAATGATAACAATATTCATTTTCTCCTCTTTTTGACAAGGAAAGAAAAAAAACTGGACCATCAGCCCTTTAGCCTTCCTTCAAAGATTTTGTGCAGACTTGAAGTAACCCTGGCTTTTTTTAAGTGAAATTAAGTAATAAAAAGACTAATCTGAGTAGTTCCTCTCACTTGGCCATCCTTCACCCGCAGGTACTCAAAGTAGCTCAGGTGAAAGTCATTTCTCCTGATTTACCAGAATAGTTGTTGTAAGGTGATCATAGTTTCTTGGAAAGGCTTCTGGGAAAATCCTTTGGATTTTTCAAATCGGAGTTAAACATCACCCTTTATATTTGATTGCTAGAGGTAACTGGTGGACTTTGCCTAACAGCAAAAATAATCAGTGCAATTTCTTTACACACATTCACTCAATAACATTCCTTGACATCTACGGTGAACACAGATTATGCTTGGTGTGGTGTGAAGAGATTCCTGCTCTGGGGAAATACATGTTCTTGACAGGAGACAGATATGTAGTGATGAAAACAATGTGAGAGTGATGAGATAGAATGATGTTGAAAGGGCCAAGGGAGCGTGGAATAGAGACGTTCTAATTCTGTGGGAAGGAGAAAGGATGAATCGGGAAGTGTCATAGTAGAGGTACCATTAAAGCAGGGCCTTGAAGAATCAGCAAGAGGATGGCAGGTAGCTTGGGCAAAGGGAGCAGAGTGAGAAGGCCATGGATTTAAGGTATATGTGTGTTTAGGATGTGAGGTGTATGGGAGGGAAGGAAAAGGAGGGCAAGGACCTGACTGTGACTGTCAGGTGGGTTAGGACAGGAAGTTTAGATGTTATCCTACAGGTAGTGATGAGCTGCTGTGAGGGTTTGAATCAGGTAACTGCTGCTTTCTTTCATTTTCGGAAAAACACCCAGATGCTCTACTTTCACACTCTGGCACTCTGGCGCTACAGAAGTAAACAGAGTAGGATTATGCAATTTATAAAACATTGCTTACTCTTGGGATGTGAAGGTCTGGTCCTGTCTAGTTCCTGTTCTCCCTTTTTGCTTACATATGCGAGGCACACCCACATGCTTGCATGTGGATGTACGTATGCGAGCAGGGGTGGGGATGGGGGATGAGGGTGATACCCCTGGACACCTACCTACCAGCCAAGAGCACATGCCTAGACATCTAACTTCCTCAATGTCTACCCACCCTTCTCAACTGGTGTTCCTCCATAACATTAATCCTTAATGCCTTGAGGCATCTGATGTATTTTTGATAGATCAACTTCTCTCTTACGTATATAGAATGGAACTAGCGATGGACTTGGGAGAACTGAGAAAACAGTCACTCAAATCACTTTCTCTGGGGCTTAGTACTTCATACCCTTCCAGTTAAGAAGACCCGGAGAGGGACTTCTCTGGCGGTCCAGTGGTTGACTCCGTGCTTCCACTGCAGGAGGTCTGGGTTCGATCCCTGGTCAGGGAACTAAGATCCCGCTTGTTGCGTGGCACGGCCAAAAAAAAAAAAAGAAAGACTGGAGACAGGGAGAAAAGTTAAGATGGTACTGCAGTGGTCCAGGAGTTGGATGTATTGTCTTTGTATGGTTCCCAACGAAAGATGGGCCCCATAACACAGTAACAAGGTCTGTGCTCTGCAACTATGTTCCCAGCCATAACGGACTGCTTTAAGGGAAGATATCTTACCCAAATACACCAATCAGATTCTCTCACCTGAGAATTTGAAACTTGGAAAAGAGTCACAAAAATTGGGATCCTTTGAGCTGATTCAATATGGCAGAACTCGGGAACAATGCTGTTGAGATTCTTGGTGCTATCTTGCTTTCTGCCTTCTGGAGGCTTGATTGTTAATTTCTTTCTAAATTTCAATTTAATATATTTATTTCATCACAAACATTAAAATGAAAAAAATAAATTACAAAGTAAATCTTCCCCCTGAGGCAGGAGATAGATGGGCCCCAGGCTGAACACTTTCTCCCCTGTGGACAAATACTCCAAAATGGCAGGAGAGAGGAGCTGAGCCCTGCCCAGATGAGAGATAAAAGACCACCTATTCCTCCTTCTCAAAGTCAAGGAGACCTCCCCGACCTTCACACATGCGCAGAAAGGCTCCTCGGAGGTCAAAAGGGAGGGGGTGTCACTTCATAGTAAGTTATGTCAACCTACCCATAGGCCTCTTTGCTAGAATCCATGTTGGCTAAGAGGTACGCACCCACACATGGGAGGACCCTGAGAGATACCAAATACAGACTCAGAACCAGGCGAAGCAAGATGATTGGCCAAAGGAAAACCGGAAGAAATGCCCTGTGAAAGTGATTCAAACTACCACGAGGGCGTGACTCTCTCTGAGCCCACCCATGTGTCTATCCACATGTACTCGTTTCCCTCCTAATAAACACTTTACTTGCTTCACTACTTTCTGTCTCTATGTGGAAATTCATTTCTACAGAGCTGATGGGCCAGGGCCTTGTCACTGACCACTGGTCTACTGGCTGGGATTCAGTGCGCGCACTGCCATGGCCCAACTTCCACCTCTGGCCAGGAATCGAAATCCTGCTTCAAGCTGCTATAGGCCAAGGCCTCCCAAGATCACCCCCATATATACATTCTGTCCATTATTTATAAAATTAGACTTTATAAAAACATATAGAAGTATATACATATATGGGGGCCATATACTGTTTTATAATCTGGGTCAGAGTTTTTTGATTTTGCTTTGTTTTGATTTTAGTCAAAAAATATATTGTGGTTGTCTTTCCATGTCAATTGATACAGAACTTCTTAATGCTTTTTAATGGTTTCATAACATTCCATTACATAGTTAGAGCATTATTCATTTATTTATTTATTTATTTTAATTTTTCTTGCAGTACGCGGGCCTCTCACTGTTGTGGCCTCTCCCGTTGCGGAACACAGGCTCCGGATGCGCAGGCTTAGCGGCCATGGCTCACGGGTCCAGCCGCTCCGCGGCAAATGGACAAATAAAATGTATATCTATACAATGCAGAATTACTTGAAAACAAAAAATTTAAATACAAATACATGCTACGGCATGGATAAACTCTGAGAACATTATGCTAAGTAAAAGAAGCCAGTCACAAAAGACCTCATATTACATGGTTCAATTTATATCTAATGTCCAGAATAGGCAAATCTATAGAGACAGGGAATAGATTGCCCTGGGCTGGAGGGAGGAGGGAAGCATTGTTGGGGAAAACTGGGGAGTGCTTGCCAATGAGTTTCTTTCTGGAATGATGAAAATGTTCTAAAATTGACTATGGTGATGGTTGCACATATCTGTGAATATATTAAAAACCATTGAATTGGTTTACATGGGTGAACTTTATGAAATGTGAATTGTATCTCAGTAAAGCTGTTATTTAGAAAATCTGTGAAAGTGGGTAATGAGATGATTTTGTAAACTCTTCAGCAAGTTTGGGGGTTCTGCAGAGACTCTGCTAGGGTTCAAGGCTCAGGCTCACAGGTTTAAGGATCTGGGGTGTGGTAACAGCCACGACACCGCAGTCCCATGAGGCATCTCTAGCGTTGCTTTAGCAGCATTTTAGTGTCCAGTTGTGCTTGTCCTCTGACCCCAGGGCCCCAGATCTCCAGGGAATAGATAGATTCTGGCTCTGAACCTGAGCCCCAGGTGATGTTTCATTTGGCCTTTGACCTCAGCAGCTGGAGCCTAATATCCTTTGTGCAGAAAATGGATCAGTTGTCTCTATCTTTGCTATGATGATCAGGGCAGAACAACATGGCCATCTGAGGCCAGCACTGTCTGCCATTAATCAGAATAATGCAGAATAACCAAGATAGGGCTCTGTAAGGCCTACACTGCCAGGTTAATGAATGGGGGGAATAAAAACCATGTTTCCAGACCTGGCGAGCGTAGTTTGAAAACTCAGTTATGCCATTCAGACCATGTAATTCACCATTAATATTCCTAAGGAGAGATCTCCAAAATGGAAGGTGCCCACCCCAAAGGGGGCCCATCTACTGGGGTACAACAGCATCATATTAGAATTTCTCTGCATTCTTTCTTTAACCTTTTTTAAGTTTCTATTTTTTCAAATTAATTATTTATTTATTTTTAATACTTTCGGCTGAGTTGGGTCTTCACTGCTGTGTGCTGGCTTTCTCTAGTTGTGGCAGGGCTACTCTTCGTTGTGGTGCGCAGGCTTCTCATTGCACAGGCTTCTCTTGTTGTGGCGCTCTAGGCGCGTGGGCTTCAGTAGTTGTGGCACACAGGTCTCAGTAGTTGTGGCACGCGGGCTCAGTAGTTGTGGTGCATGGGCTTAGTTGCTCTGCAGCATGTGGGATCTTCCTGGACCAGGGCTCAAACCTGTGTCCCCTACATTGGCAGTCGGATTCTTAACCCCTGTGCCACCAGGGAACCCCCTGGGTTTTTTTTTTTTAATATACTTAATATTTTAGGAAAATTGTACACACATATTACTTATACATGGATAAATTAATGTAAATGAAGGTGCTCAAAAGCTTATTATTGATGGTTGTAAGCAATTTTTTAAAAAAAACATTTAGGGACTGCTGCTCTAAAGGATGTTGTGGCTTTCTGCTAGACGGAGGAATAAAGATTGACTTAAATGATACCTTAATTCACGTTTGAGACCTAACCCCCAAAGAAAAACTAGTTCATAATACCTGTTTGCAAAGATTTATTATTTAGTATAAATTCATCTTGTAAGAACTCAGATCTCTAGAGTTCAAACTGTCTCCCCACAATGGATGAGAGCAAACCCCACGTGGCTGGCCCTACTTGGTTTCCTAAGTTCCTAAGTCCCTCTTCTTAACTAATTGGGCAGTTAATCCCACTTTTATAGGTTCACCCTTGCCCTTGTCTGAAGGATCTACCCAGACTTTAAACTTAAGGACTTTATACCTATGTTCTTGGCCAAAGTTATCAACTTGCCTTCATTGCTAGTCTAATTTCAGGCCACCTCTCCAGTTCTGAGAACTGAGCTTGTGTTTCGATCCTGAGACCCACTTCAGTCAACACTCTAGTTCTAGTAATTGAATCCTATCTTGTACCCCGTATCTAAGTCTGAGTCCGAAGGCCCATCTACTACTCTGTCCTGTAAGACTGACAACCACAAAGGCCTCACCAGTCTTCAGGCAAATGATTAGGGCCTGGGTACCTGCTGACACAGTTTTCAGTGTTTTGGATTCTTGGAATGTTTACATGTAAACGACAAAATGAAGCTGTGCCTAATAATCTCAAGTATTCTCATAGTATACTATAATATACTAATAATATCTGGTTGTTAGTACCAGATATTAGTAACCAGAAGGAATGTTCTTGATCAGCATTTAAATGTCCTCTTTAGTAAACAAAACTTGTCTTTTTAAGAATGCAGAGCTGCTGCACAGCACCAATTCCCTTTCAGTTTAAAGCAAAATCAAAGACACTTCCAAGTGTATACGATCTGGAGACCATAGATAGCACCAAGCAGCTAAGCTCCCTTGGAGATCCGGGCACTACTTACAATGGTGAGGAATTTAGCTGTGGTTAGCCCACTCCCTGAACTTTGCACACCTGCAGATAAGCTCTCTGCTTTTCTATCTCCAATCCTTCTCAGGTTGATGCTGCAAAACTGCTTCTATGAATTTACTTAGCTCTAATTTCTATTAGCTATGTCTTTTTCTGCTTCCTATGTTCACTTTTCATATGCTCTCCAGCATATGAAAAAAAAAATTATCTGTAGGAAACACACCTAAGAGTTACCATAAAATGTTCTAAAGGGAATTTAGATATGTCTCACTTGTATGTCTAGGTTCTCTTTTAACTCCTTCATACCCCTGAGCACATCCCCATTCATTAGATTTCACAGGTGACTAAGAGGAATGGATTTTATTCCAGCTCAGGTGGAGTCTTGTTTATCGAGACCCACTCTACCTAATCACGCCTATCAGAGAGGCAGGTTTGCTCTCTGATGACCTAACAGCCAAACAACTCCTGGAGGTGTACCCAGAAGTCACTACACCTTGTACAGTTACTTCACTTATCAGTTGCCTCATATCTTATATTGTCACAGTGATCTACCTCACAGGATGATTGTTGGAGTAATGTCTAACTTAAATTCCTCTTCAGTAGTCCATCAGCCTTGCTCTCTCTAGGGGCGCTTACCATCACTAAGACTAGACCTTTCACTACATGGAAGTTAACTGTGGCTTTCTCCAAAGTTTACCCAATAATAAATAACATTCAGATAAGAAAGAGGTCCTTTACATGTTTGATATTTTCTTTATTATTAGCACCTCACCTTTCAGAGCATAAACCATATACTGACTTTGAATTTTTATGAATTGCCTTCAATTAGCAGTAAAACTCATATGAAAGTGGATGGAAAGATTTGAAATTCTGAGAAGAGAAAGTAGAGCAAAACCAATTCGGGGGAACAAATACAGTCTCTGATACCTGGAGTTGATTTACCTGGCAGCTTGCATTCTAGCTGTGGAAACCTGAGGAAGGTGTATGATTCCTCCAAGCTTCATTCCCTTGTCTGTAAGATGGATATATGCCTTAGGGTAAGGTTAATGTGCTGTAGCAAAGAGACCTAAAAATGCATCAGCCTAAAGAATATAGGAGCTGGGCTTCCCTGGTGGCGCAGTGGTTGAGATTCCACCTGCCGATGCAGGGGACGCGGGTTCGTGCCCTGGTCCGGGAAGATCCCACATGCCGCGGAGCGGCTGGGCCCGTGAGCCATGGCCGCTGAGCCTGCATGTCCGGAGCCTGTGCTCCGCAACGGGAGAGGCCACAACAGTGAGAGCCCCGCGTACCGCAAAAAAAAAAAAAAAAAAAAAAAGAATATAGAAGCTTATTTCTGGTACATGTAATAATTCCTAGGTGAGTAATCAGGTTGACCAAGTAGCTCTGCTGAACAGCCATTTAAGGATCAAATATCATATTTAAGTCCCACATGTAACCCCATAAGAGTGTCTGCAAAAATCCATTCTTCATTCTTCTGGGGCATGTGGCTGCCCACCTATGCTGTGTCTCCTACTTTGTGACAAGAAGTGGCAAGTAGTTTCAAAACACATCTTGAAAACATAAACTGTAAGGCAAAATTTGATGAATTTGATTACATAAAAATTAAACATTTTTGTGCCCATGCTATAAGAAACCCAGGTCCTATGGTGGATTGACAGGCCCAGCTGGGCTCCCAGCCAAGACTGAGCAGCAACTGACAGTGCCCCATCCCAGATGGAGATATGGGAGTGAAGAAGCCATCATGAAGTGGCTCCTCCAGCCCCAGCGACCCAGCTGATGCCACAGGGATCAATACTAACCACCCAGCTGAGCACTTCGTGACCTGCAAAATACAAGAAAGACGAAATGGTTGTATGAAGTCCAAAGTTTTGGAACAGAGTTTAAGACAAAGTCTGAGTCAAAAACATAGATCTGAGACTTACAAGCATATAAGTAGTGATCGAAAGTCCTGGAAATACAGAATATCTCTAAAGATGGAGAGTAATAAATAGGAGTCAGATGCCAACCTTTGGGGGTAGTCTGAGGAGGAGGAATCTGCAAAGGAGACTAGGAAGAAAGGAATAAGGAAGAGGACACGGAAAACAATTTTGCTTTTTCAACTTATTTTTACTAGTTTAACTCTCAGAGGATTACCTGAAAATCTAAGTTGACTCAGAGCAACACATTCATTCAAATGATACGTATGTAGAACTGGTGTGAGACAGTTCAAAGCTTGGGGTGGTGGAAGTGACCAGATAAGGGCATGAAGCCCAGTACTCCATGTCTCTGAAAAGTGTTCTTTCTTTCCTTCTTCTTCTTTAAGGTATACAGTAAAATTCACCCTTTATTGGTAAACAGTGCTGCGTGTTTTGAAAAATGCGTATTGTTCTATCATCACCACCAAGACCAAGTATCTCTTTAAAGCCAGCTCCTCTCCACACACAGCCCTGATAACCAGTGTGATCTGTTGTCTGTCCTGGTAGTTTTGCCTTTTCCAGAATGTCATATTAATAGAATAACACAGAATTACTCTGTTTTGGTCTGGATTCTTTCATATAGCATAGTGCCTTTTTTTAGATTCACCCACGTTGTTGTGTATGTCAGTAATCCATTCCTTTTTATTGCTGAGTAGTATTCTA
>RJWK010052913.1:0-15506 GCA_004363435.1 Platanista minor
TTTTTTTTTTTTTTTTTTTGTGGTACGCGGGCCTCTCACTGCCGTGGCCTCTCCCCTTGCGGAGCACAGGCTCCGGACGCGCAGGCTCAGCGGCCATGGCTCACGGGCCCAGCCGCTCCGCGGCATGTGGGATCCTCCCGGACCGGGGCACGAACCCGCGTCCCCCGCATCGGCAGGCGGACCCTCCACCACTGCGCCACCAGGGAAGCCCGCTATTGATGTATTGATACCATATTGAAATCTAAATAAAATGTTTAGCTTCTTCTTTCAGTAGGCTTACAAACCTAGGAAATTGGCATATGTGATTAGAGGGTTGAAGGAATGATCTGGGTTTCTCAAACTGACCACTACTGACATTGTGGTCCAGATAATTCTCTATTGTGAAGGCTGCCCTGTGCATTATTGGGTGTTTAGAAGCATCCCTGGCCTCTGCCTACCTTCATCTCTGAGTCATGATAATCAAAAAGTATTTAGACTCTGCAAAGTCCCCTGGGAGGTGAAATTGCCTGAGCCTGAGAACCAATGCTCTAGACAATGGAGCTGGAAAGGCTGGCATATCAGCATGGACGCTCAGTTCCATATTATTTAAAATTTTTCAGTGCTGTTTCTGCTTTGTGGGACAAATTTATTTTTATCCTTCTCCTTGACAAATGTGAGAGATTGAATTGAAGGTTCTGTAGAGTGCCACTGAATTCATGTAGCTGATGGCTAAGGCTTCTCGAGGATTAGCCATACTTGGCTAAATTAGCATTTGGGATTATGTCAGCATGGAGACCCAGGAATGAGCAAAAGTAAAAGCAAGTGAGGTGGGGCTTTGTTTCCTCTGTTCCAAATGTTTTATATTTTCAGTGTAATAAAAGACAAATTGCCGGGGCTTCCCTGGTGGCGCAGTGGTTGAGAGTCCGCCTGCCGATGCAGGGGACGCGGGTTCGTGCCCCGGTCCGGGAAGATCCCACGTGCCGCGGAGCGGCTGGGCCCGTGAGCCATGGCCGCTGAGCCTGCGCGTCCGGAGCCTGTGCTCCGCAACGGGAGAGGCCACAGCAGTGAAAGGCCCGCGTACCGCAAAAAAAAAAAAAGACAAATTGCCAGCATTGCCCACACACAATTTAACATATAACTCTCTCTCTCTCTCTCTATCAAGCCCCCAAGATTCTATGCTCTTCTCTTGTAGGCAAAACAGAAAAAAAAAAAAAAAAAAAAAATTTCGAGACAAATCAGCCTGCTAAGCAGTAATTCTTTTTTCTTTTTCTTTTGTGAACAGAAAACTTCACTGAGTTCTCAATCTCTGAGGAGAACTTTATCAAAATTACTTGCTATTGCTACCTATTAAATAAGATACCAAAATCCTTGGAGCTTATCAGTTTCAAAGAAATCTGAAATATAAAATATGTGTCATACTTGGCACTTGAGTTACACCTTGCTCTGAAAGCCCACCAAAGACTCTATAGTTTAATTAAGGCTTCAAATTTAGAGAGGGCAGCAAAGACGTAGATTAAGTTATGAGCCCGAGGTCCTGTGGATGGAAAATGACAGATGAGAACGTGAACACCAGAGGAATTTTGAAGTCCATTTCCTAAGTTATTTTCTATCTCTCTCCCCTACTTTCTATCTTTTGCCACCTCACTCTGCTTCCCTTTGCTCATTACTGAGGATTCTGTCAACACAATGCTCAGCTCCTCATAGATGCTCGAGAAATATCTATCACTCAGTGAAAGAAGACTCAAACCACAGATACCAAGGGAAATAAATTAAAGCAACTTGCCACTGAAGATATTATTTGCCTTAGAAGACTATGGTATCATGACTGTTTCAAAGTGAAAGTGTTGGTTAACATCACCCTGAATTCATGGCCACAGATCCCAGATGGATGTTCACCAATGCCTGGCAATCCAACTGTACTGGACATTCGATTCCCTACTGTCTCCAAAACCATAAATCAAGAACCTTAGAAACCCACAGACCTCTTTGGCGGACAATCAAATACTAAAATAAAAACAATTTTACAGGTAGAAGTGGGTCTAGCACAGCTTAAAAAAAAAAAAAAAAGGTCTGCTTTTCATAAAGGCTATCCACAATGAGGGGAACATCTCAAGGCCAGTCAAAAATCTCCACTGGAGTTTGAAAATTCACAGCTCTTGAGCCTCGACGCACAGTCATTTGAAACCAGATGTTATGCCCTCCTTTCTTTTCAGATAATCCGTGAGCATAAGCACAGAAAAATCAGAAACTCATTATGCCGGCTATTCTCTGCCTTCTCCATTCAACCCCATGTCAAGGAAACAGAAAAGAGACCAGGGGCTAGTGCATCCCCTCCTAACCTTGCCAGAGAAGCTCACTACCATGGCAACCATACGCACATGCAGACATTTGCAGAACCCCAGAAGTTCAAGTGTTTTGCACACGACTATAATCACAGATATAGGCGCTTTGTATACTCACAATCTCTGGCAAATGACAAAGTTTAAAGCAGCAGCCACAGCCTTCCAGCTTCCCTAATTGTTATTTCCCCTGAGAATGCTTAATGGAATTCATGCAATGTAATCAGACTTATACAAACATTTCACATTCATGTCAGCTTTGACCCGGGTCCAAATGAGTACAGCCAATGACAAGGGAACAGATAAATAAATACATCTCAGTTGTGCTGCACTTGAACTTTTGTAATCGCCTACTATCTCAACCCCCTGCTTCCACTCTACCCCTTTTTCAACCCATCTCCTCTGTCAAATGAGTGTGAATGCTGCAGCTGGAGTGAGAGTTCTAAAATGGAAATCAGAGCACATCACCCCCCCCCCCCCGCCCCGTTTAAAACTCTCCAGTGCCATTTCATTGTCTGGGACTATCTGGCCTCTGCTTGAGTCACCTTCCCTCTGTCCCAGTATGCGCTCGCCATAGCCTCCAGTCAACCCAAGCTCTTCCTAGGAGTAGACCTCAGTCCAAGAAACTTCACCCCAGTCTCACTGTGCACACGCCCCTATTCAGGAGGAGGTTCTTCAGACACTTCTCCCCCGAGGACATTATCGACATGGATCTCGCCCTCCATTCTGCATCAGAGGACTCTGATCGCTTTCTTCATAGCAACTGTCTCAGTTTGCAAAACTTGTTTCTAAATAGTCACGTTCACTTATTTCCTTATCTCTTCCTTCAAAGACTGTCAGATGTAAGAGATTGTGTCTATCTCACTCTCTGCTGTAGAGCAAGTTTCTAACTGTGCCGAACATGGAGTCAGCACAATAGACGTTGCTTAAATGAACAAATATCCCTCATTATACAAAGAGGATGACAGCTTTTGAAGGGACACATTTGCCCCCAAGAAGAGACCAAATTTAAGTCTTCTGCCCAACGATTACATATACCCATCTAGCCCTCTTCGTCTTTTTCTTTCTGCTCTCTTGCCCTTTGACCAAGTTTGGGAGTTACAGGAACTCACTGTTTCCCAATGCAGTAAAGGCCGAGGAAGCCCCGAATCAGTCTCTTGCTTACTTTTCATCCCAAGATTTTTGAGCCCTGTATACTTTGAGACACATCTAACTTTGACTCATTTATACTTGATGAAAACGATTTTATCTAATTGTCCTCATTTTTTTTTCATCAAAACCTTCCTTCACTGATCCAGGAAGTCATATTTCGTCAAGACTAGATGAACTTGAACCCGGAGAGGTTTGAATTCTACTGCAACCTCAAAAACCGCAAAAATGGAAGAAATTCAGAAAGTCAGATTAGGTCCTTGTGCCCCGTCGATAGAGCCTAATCTTGGGAAGATTTGTGTGTTACCAGTTTCACCCCCACTGAGCTTTCTTGGTACAGACACCGTGACGCAATGCGGGGACTCCAATGTGAGAAGGCAGCTTTCACAGCAACCCCTTTTAGCCTCTTGAGTTTCTAATGTATCCTCTGAAAACAGCTGGACCAAATTCCATCTTGCCCCAGACCCACACAGCCCTCCTCTGCACCGTGTTCAGATTGAGGACAAAGGAAGTTCAGGAAGGAGCACGGAGCAAGATGTGATTTGGCCAGGCGATTACAGCTGCTTTGCAAGCAGCCACCCAGAATGCAGATTTTATTGGTGTGGTTTTTTTTTAAACCTTTAAATGACTTATGGATCTGTACACTATGGTACATTTTTTTTCCCCAAAGCTGAGATAGAAGGCTTAACCCTAACGGGTGTTGTTCTACCATTAAAACGAACGCTGGATATTCACGAAGAGAACTTCCTCATGACCTGGTTAATTCTCAGATATACAAAAACCACCACAGCCCTTGATTTCCCTCAATGAGGTGCAGCAAAATTTAATTCAATGACGGATGTGACATTTTCCAACTACGAATAAGAGTTGTTTATGCAGGCAACAGTGTGTAAGAGAAAAGAGATCCAACCTTAAGCTTGGAGTCTGACAGTCTTGGGCTTTTATGTCTTAGCTCTTTGCCCTGTAAATGACATTACCTTGACCTCAGATTTCTCATCTGAAAAGCAGAGCTAAGTAATAGAAACTTATACATCAGAGGGTTACTTTGAGATTCAAATAAGTTAATGCAGATAAGATGCTTAGCAAAGGGCCTGGCATATATTATACACTCAATATGTAAAACCCAGGATCATTATTGCTTTTGTTTTCTTCTTTCAGAATGAGAAATAGGTAACAGCAAAGCTGTCTGAGGTGGAATCTGGGCATTTGATTGGGATCCTTCAGTAGTGAAACACACATGGGTATGAGGCAGCCATGGCACGTACAATTCAAATTTCTGCTACAGCAAAATGGTGATTCATGGCATGAATCTCAGGGTCTGCTTCCAAAGAGATAAACTCCAAGTATCAAGGGTCTATTATTTTTTATATTTACTGGAATTTGAGATATGAAATGAATTAAAATTCAACTACATACGAAAATGTTTTTCATCCAAAAATGAAGTTTACCTTAAAATCCCACATTGAAAAGATATGTGAAGGAGATATTCCCACGTACTACTAGTGGAAACAGAACTTGGTATAACCATTTCGGAAAAGGGTACAAGAATATTTACTGAATTTTTTGAAAGCATATGCATCTTGAGACCTAGCAATTTCACTTCCCTGCATTGAACATTAGAGAAACACCTACCTGAAGAGATATGTACAAAATATTCAGAATAGTGAGAAACTGGAAACTACCAAAAGGTTTTTCACTTTTAACTAAGAGGTTCTAATTCTATAAGAAATAACTCTAAATATCTCAACAGATTAACAATTTGATGCAGGGTTCACAGGCAGCTCAGGTGGTGATTTCTCCGGACCCAGCCTTATTTCATCTGTGGCTCTGCCATCCTCTAGGACCTTGGCATCTTCTGCTAAATCCTTTGCATCTAGCTGGCACATGAGGTATGATAAAAGGCATGGAAGACTTCATACCATTTTAACAGATTGGGACTGTAAGTATCATACATCACATAGTTCCACAATCCAGTGGACAGGACTTGGTAACCTACCTATTCCTAACCACTATGTGGTCTAGATACAGGTTCGGGAAGAAAGGGAACGAGGGCTTTGATGAACAACTACTCACTTTCTGTCACAAATACCACAAGAACACTGAAAGAAGAGGGCAAATCTGTTTATTGGTAAATAAGCCTTCCAAGACGTACTATTGAGTGAAAAAGTAAGCAAGAGGCATGTCATAGGATGGGTTCCCTGAGAAGCAGACTATGAGTTTACTGTTTACTGTTCAGGATATTTATTAAGGAATATTCTTGCTTATCAACATCTGAGGAAGCAGGATTGGGCAGAGGGACAGCTATAACACAGACCCAACAGCAGCCTCAGTCACCCCATGCAGAGCTCTCAACCTTGAAAGGTCATTCTGAGTTGTTCCAAGTTGTGCCAACGTAGCAAGACATTTATAGCCTTGCAATGAACTTGCATAAGAACTTGTACATTGGAACTAGATCAGTTACTGGATGTTGGCTGACTCTGGAGGGGGTGAGGCTGAGATGCCTCTGTGCCACTGAGGCAATCTGTGAAGGGCCTGACAGCTAAAACTGTCTGCTGACAGCATTCCCTACTGAGGCAATGAGTCCTTCATTAAAGAGGGAGTTGGGCAAGGCATCACAGTGTCTACCACATAGCTAAACAATAGAGTCTGTTATTACTGTAAAACAAAACAAAGCCATGCTTATGTTCTTTGGCTAAATTTCTATGTAAATACAAAGAAAAAAACTGGGTAGATAAAAAACTGGACACTTTATATAATAATAAATAGATGTCAAGATTGTAGTGTTCCTTTTCAGAAAAGGAGGCAGGTCTGAGATGGAGGTTAAAGGTGAAAAAAAAAAAAAGAAATTCAATCATATCATTATAATGTTTAATATTTTAAAACAAAGAAAATGAATTGATTTTTAATCATGTAATGGAAAGTGACTAAAATAGTACTTGAGATGTGCTTGTACAAGTATATCTGATAAGGAAATCAATCAAAACAATAGTCTACAAAGAGCAGGACCTTCCTTTTCAAAAGCATCCCATTAAAATAGCTCTATTTTTACTCAAGGGTTGATCAGCTTTCCTTCTCTCTTCTTCCTCCCACAGCTCTTTGGCCATTTCATTGCTTACTAATATATCCATTGAAGGGTGACTGGGACTAGGGGCCCTGGGTGTGGGGAGGAGAGGAAGGAAACTAGAAGCAGCAATTTCCATTCCTTGCTAGCAATGCTGGTAAAGAAGTTTAGTGGGGGAAATGCTGAAAATCAGGTATTTGGATTATCTGAGCCTGTCGACCATCCGAACTACACAGACTCATGAGACTTGGTCATAATTGCATTTGCAGTGATGGTGACTGAAACAAGATTGTTTTCGATGATTATGTGGTTCTGATTAAACCTTTTTTTTTTTTTTCCTCTTTCAAATGGCACATCCTAACAAGGCATTCTGAGGAAAGAGACATTTCCTATGGTATTCAGTACCATATGAATGTAACACATCTACACATCTTACAGGATGAGTTAACTATCTAGATAGACCAGGACATTTTCCTTGAATTTGAAAGGGCATTTTATCTTTTGTTTTGGCCTGGTAATAGAATAGTTTATGTGGGAGGTCCAGTAGTAAAAAAAAAAAAAAAAAAAAAAAAAAAAAAAAAAAAGGCATAATGTCATCAATAAAAAGACACAATAAATATCTGAATAAATATTTGTTAGATTTAACAGAATTAAATATTACTTATAATGCCAGTGTTATAATTCTGTCTTTAAAATCTCTGTCATGACTGTTCATACACTGGGTTTTACCAGTGTTATAACACTGTCTTTAAACTTTCTGTTGTGACTGTTCATACAACTGGGTTTTAACCAAACAACTCAGGCCAATGCAAAAGCAGAGAGTTTTCTCTTGGAATTACACAATGAATGCTGTGTTGGAAAAAGCTAGTAATAAAATTCAAAAAACTACGATTCTGATTTAGACCACCACTTACTTAACACAGTGATTTTGAGGCAAATTCAACAAACCCTGCATCAATTTGTTCAATGACAAAATGAATATATAAGAACAAATCCTATGTTTAATGTTTTATACATATGTTGGTATCATGATTTCTACCGTGACACCGATATTAATGAACTATAGAAGGGTTTCATTGGTACTGAATCTCGAGTTAACCATATATTGGCTGTTTGATATTAGGGAAGCTAAGTGGCCTCTCCAAGACCCTATGTCTTCATTTGTAAAATGAGGCTACATATAACTCATTTATCACTGGACTGTTGGGAAGGTCAAAAGGGCAAAAGCAAGAAACGCGCATAGCACAATGCCTGGGACATAGCGGTCCATAATAAAAAGGAGTTATCCTCAAGTCTCAGTTATCCCTCAAACAAGACCCACTCTGTTTTTCTCCTTTTCTAAGAAAAAGCACACGTTGTAAAATAAGCATTCTTCAAAGACAACTTGAAGACATCTGGGAATTCCAAAGGCTGAAAATTCCAGGAGTTCACAGAAGCTTTCACTAATTCCACTGATCTAAAGACAAAAAGGAGAGATGTAACTGTGTGCCCAAACTCATTTCTGATGATTTCTTCCAACCTACCCTTGCTGCCTCTCTGGGGGTGCTTGTGCCTGTGAAAACGATTGACATTGTCAGGAACAGAGTCAGCTTTCAAGATTGGAATGTCAGAGTACAGTCTTCTTTTCCTCAGACCAGAAGAGGCTTGGTTGGGTAAGAATTTCCAGGTCTGAAAGGAGACAGAGCTGGAATATAGGAATTGATACAGATAAATAGCACAAACACCTTGGGAGGGTGATATGTCAAGAGAGACTAAAACAGGGCAGGAACAAGATCATGAAGCAAGATGAGATAAGAAACCAGAAGACCCTGTCTACAAGCTCTAATGTATGTTGCAACCAAAGGCTGACTACATCCACAAAGTCCCAAATTACTTAATTGTAATGGGCACTTTCTCATAAAAAGGAGAGATGTGTTTTTCCTTTTATGGCTAAAGAGAAAAGCATGAGAAGTAACCCCACTAAGGAGTACAGAGTGCCATCATGTGAGCTGGTATATTTCAGGTGAGTTAGACTGAAAGGATTATGCAGTTGGGTTGATTTTACACACAGCAAAATCTTACTTCTAAAGGTGTTGAGACACAAACTGGGGACAGGCATTAAAATGTTCAGGTGACCTCCTCTTTTGTTGTGAACAGACCATTAAATAACACACACTTAGACACAGAGCCAAAGAAAGGGGTTCTTACATTCCTAACTAGAATGTAAGCTCCAAGAGAGATTGTTTTGTTCACTGCTATATTCCCAGCTCCTAGAACATGCCCAGCCCTTGATAAGTATCTGTTGAATTAATTAACCAGCTGTGAGGCCTCGGGAAGGAATTAGTCCACCTGTGTAATGAGAAGATTGGATTAGACCATTCTAGTTTTAAACTTTTATGGTTCTATCAGAAACTACAAGTGAAAAACTGTCATCACATTTTTTATCTCCATCACCTACGTCACTTCTTCATTCAATGCCTATGTGATCTACTCCCGTATGCCTAGGTGTAGAAAAGTGCCTGGTGGGATACAGATGCTTTCAGTAGTCCAAAGATACATTTTGTTTATTTTTATAGATTTTTTTTTTTTTTTTTGCGGTACACGGGCCTCTCACTGTTGTGTCCTCTCCCGTTGCGGAGCACAGGCTCCGGACGCGCAGGCTCAGCGGCCATGGCTCACGGGCCCAGCCGCTCCGCGGCATGTGGGATCCTCCCGGACCAGGGCACGAACCCATGTCCCCCGCATCGGCAGGCAGGCGGACTCTCAACCACTGCACCACCAGGGAAGCCCCATTTTGTTTATTTTTAAAGAGTTTTGCTTATTTTAATATATATTGGGAAAATACAATTAGTTTTTCCACTCCATTTATGATAACATTTTAGAGCTTACTTTTCAAATAAATTTAAGTTATAAGCAAGTTAAATGAAAGAAAATATTTTAAGTAAATTATAATGCAAGCTCGCCACAGCAAAAATCACAAAGTTGAGACAAAAGCAAGTGCAGTTTGGGAAATAGTGATCTCCATCACTACTAATGGCATGTATCCTAAAACCTAATTTTGACTAGTGCTCTCAAAGGGAATGAATCACATCTAAAGTAACCATAACATTTAGCTGGATCCCCTTTAACACTATATCCCTGTTTGTGGTAAAGTAACTGCCTTAATTGTACTGTTATAAAATATATCTGTTCTTCTGGCCATGATGGACTAATTACTACTGAAAGGACCACTCACCATAAACTATTAGCAAACAAGAAAAAATATATGAACTCACTATTTTCAGACAGTGGTCAACAGGCGGCACAAGACTATGATCCCTGAGTGAAAGGAAACAAATGGGATGAGGACATAATATCCAAGAGACACTTTTCAGATTGCCACTTGGGGAAGGGAAACTCAGGTAGAACATGGGGACTCACCGAGTAGAGGAGACAGAAATCAAAGACCGAGGAAGTTGAAGTGACTGGAATTTGTAGGAAAGAGAAACAAAAGAGAAGCTATATAGAAAAAAAAGAGTTCCAAAGATACGCACAAGGGTGACTTTGAGTTTTTGGCTCATTTTTAAGCTGTATAGGACAAGACTCCACAAGACAAAGAACAACTACTAGGGAAAGAACAATAACTGAAGAACTGTAAACTGAACGATTACCATATCTCCCACTGGACCGAGATATACTTAAGTTGCAGTCAGCCAGACTGGAGACACACCACTGAATCCATTCAGAATTCAGTAGAGACCCTAGAATGTCCACGCCTCAGTTGGTGAACATTACCTCTAGAATAAAGACTAATTTACACCTTCTTTAACAAATCTTAAAAAGGTTAAACTAATTCACACAAAATTTAAATGTTTGCCACATCAAAGAGCAACACTCTTGAAAGGAACATAATAAAATACAGACATTCACCAATGAAATATCAACAGTGCCCAGCATCCAACCAAAAATTACTTGACATGCAAATGACTAGGAAAAATTCTTTTCTCCATACCAGAAGAAAAATTAGTCAACTGAAATAGACCTAGAAGTGACACTGATGATGGAATTAGCAGACAAAAACTTTACACTAGCTATTACAAATAGCTTTAGAATTTATTTAAAAAAACATGAACGCAACAAGAGAAATGAAAACTGTTTTAAAAAAAGAACAAATGAAACTTCTAAAACAGAAAAATATAGTATCTGAATTAAAAAAAAATCACTAAATGGTTATAATAGTAGTTTTATGCTGCAGAAGACAAGGTCAGTGAACTTGAACAGAACAGAACAGGGATAGGATAGTATTTTCAAAAGCTGGTGCTGTAACAATGAGATGTCTGTATTGAAAAATATCAGTACTGAACCCTACTTCTTCCTACACACGAAGATAAACTAGAAACATCAAAGAACTAAATGTAAAATCTAAAACTATAAAACTTTATGACTTTGTGCAGGCAAAGAGTTCTTAAGACACAAAAAATGCTAACCATTAAAGAAGCAAATTGATAAACTGGACTTTATCAAAAGTAAAACCTTTTGCTACTGAGAAGACACCATAAAAAATAAAAAAGATGACAAGTAAAAGACTGAAAGAAAATACTCACAGTACACATCTTTAACAACATAAAATTCTACTCAGAATATTAAAAGAACTCTTATAACTCAATGATAAAAACACAACCCAATTTTTAAAATGAGCAAAATATTTGAACATATATTTCACAAAAGTGAAAAATATGAGTGGTTAATAAACACTAAAAAGATTTTCCATATCAGGGTCACAATAGAAATGCAATTTTAAACCACAATAAGATACCACTCTATACCCACTAAAATGATTAAAATGAAAAAGACTGATATTACCAAGTTTGGCAAGGATGTAGATCTGACAACAAAATATGATGAAGAAATGAAACAAAGAAACATAAACTGGGATGGGAACCTGGTGTCAACAGCTAATTTGTATCCTTGGTATTGCAATCCATATTTTCCACAGTTTTAAATAAATAATTCAACTTCCACACGGAAAAACGAAAATAAAAACAAAACAGAACAAAAGGGATATAGACCTGGAAATGTCATACATTGGCAGTGGGAGTGAAAAATGATATAAGTATCTCAGAACACAGTTTGGTAAGTTGCTTGTAAAGTTAAAGACAAACTTATCAGATAACCCATCAATTCATCTCCTAGGTAAGAACCTAAGAAAAATAAAAACCTATGTCTACACAGACTGTATATTTGTATATGAATGTCTGTTGATACATACAATGTGAATGATTCTGAACAACTTGAAAGCAGCCAAACACAATAGAGTACATACCACATTACTCCATTTATCTGAAGATCTAAAACAGGTATATTTAGTCTATATTGATAAAAATGTAATGGTACCTGGGGTTGCATTGGGAGGTTGTCTGGGCTGTGGCTGAAGAGACTATTTTAGTATGTTGGAAATTTTCTGTTTCTTGATTTGGATGATGGTTGCGTGTGTTTATGCATACATCAAAATTCATTGAACTGGACATTTTAAATGAGTACATTCACTTTGTTGTATGTAAATTATACTTCAATAAATTTGTTAATATACCTATATGTAATACACATACAGGTCAAAGTTATTGCAGGTTTTTGCCTATACATCTTTTGTACCATGTATCTTCTGGATATTTTTTTCTGTCAGATTTATGCTAGTCTATGTCTCTCCTTTCCTACTTTTGGTAGGATTTAGCCCTTCCCCCAATACGTTGCATGACCAACATAATAAGTGACAGCTGGGGTCATATCTACAAATACTTTCAGCTGTCCCAAAAGAAAACCTCACAGTCGGTCTCCAGTTAGGTAGCATACCCATGAAAGGTTTGCAGTATACCAGTTGAGACCCCAAAACCTGCAATCTTCTAGCTCATATTAATGCCATAATGATTAAGCTCATTGTTCCTTATGCAGATCCTAAACAACTCTGCTTGGTTTCCCTTCTTCTAAACACATACTAAGGATGTTACCCCAAGTCTATGCTTCTGAACACCATGCATTGGTGAAGGAAGGCAGAAAGAAGTTTGGAGTTAAGACCCAACATGCCTTTTCATGATCTGAAAGCCTGTCTGGACCAAAGTTAATACAGACTGTGGGTCTGGCTGCCAAAAACATCAGATTTTTGGTTTCAGCCCATGATTCAAAAGCTGAAAGTATGTCAACTGGGTAATGGTATCTAGGAATAATTCAGTCCAATTGTCTTTGTAGAATGAGGAACAAAATGAATGTCAGCAACATTAAATAGACAGAAAACAAAAGTACAGTCTCAGCTAGCAACAATAAGAGAATCTTAAGAGATGTAACTTACAGCATTACTGTTGATGAAGCTAGTAACCTTTAACAAAGAGATATAGAATCAATAGCTGCCTGAGAGTTTGCAGCTGTAAATGGAAACTGACCAGGAATTCAGTTGTAAGAGGTACTACCAGCGTATTTAAACCAGATTTTTAAAAGTTAGGTTAATTATAAATAAGTGACCCAAAATGTGGCATTAGAATAAAAATTATTTCCATTTCCTATTAAAACTGGACCAATCTGTATTCAAAATATAGCAGAGTTAGAGAACTGTGCATTGATGGATTCATGGAAAGGACTTTTGGGTATTTAAACTGTGGCTTTGAAAGTGCAGAATAGTAAGATATATTTTTAAAATTCAATGCATGGGGGGCTTCCCTGGTGGCGCAGTGGTTGAGAGTCCACCTGCCGATGCAGGGGACACGCGTTTGTGCCCCGGTCTGGGAGGATGCCGCATGCCACGGAGCGGCTGGGCCCGTGAGCCATGGCCGCTGGGCCTGCGCGTCCAGAGCCTGTGCTCTGCAACGGGAGAGGCCACAGCAGTGAGAGGCCCATGTATCGCAAAAAAAAAAAAAAAAAAAAATTCAATGCACGCACTTTTATTTATCAGTGTACCATGTATTTCTCTGCTTAGATTTTATGGTGTTATTACTGAGATGCTTATCATTCAGCCTACTCAACTGGACCATGCTTTGTCGAGGTACAGAGTTAATCAACAGACTAGGTATCAGGGAAGAAGCACATTAAAGCTCAGCTCCAACACAATGAGTCATCAACCCCTTTGGGAAAGCAGTATTGCTCAGTGAATTCGGTGGGATCGAGGGGGAAGTTCAGAGTAAAATTTATTTTTAAGATGTGTAGGAAGCTTAATAATTCAAAGTACTTTTCTATTCCAAAGCAAGTCACCCAATGAATCTATTCATTTAACACTAATCAGTTTGCTTAATGGATTAGGAAGGGAAAAGATGCACTCCAAGTAGAGTGATCCTTCTTTAAATCGTGCATTAAAAACTCCATTCACAGACTCCTATAAATCTCTATTATCAGTGCAGTCACAATTTAAGTATATCTTTTGGTTTCAGGAAATTTGGGGGTGTTTAGGATGCTTGTCTTGTTCGGTGGTAAAATAACTCTTCAAACAAGCCAAGGGCTCACCAAAAATAGAAGATGCCATCCAACTAACAAAATGATCAAGTAATTTGGGGTAACTTCAATGCTTAGTGCAGGAGAATGAGATATGCTCATATCCTCCAACATTCCATAATCCTGTTTTAAAATATTTCAAAAGGAATAGCTAATAAACCTTGACTTTTGACAACTCTTTGCTGTTTATTCCCTTACTTACCCTTACAAGTATATCAGCTTGATGTCATAGAGTAAATAGTATCTTGGGGATTTTAAAAACTAGTGATTATTTCATTTTAGACTCAAGGACCAAAGACAGTTGGACCTGCCTCTATGAATAACTGAGTAACATTCCACTGAAGGGTTTCTTACTTTTCACTGTCTTATTCAGAAACTACCAATAAAACATTACATTCAAACTAAATACAACTAAAAATGACTTACGAAAGAAGAAAAAAATTAACACTGAACATTTTGACTTGGGAAAGTTTGATTGATCTGTTATGCACACTAGCTCCTTCTGCAAGACAAACTCTATTGTTGGCTGCCTACTTTTGGCTGCCTACTTTTGTCCCAGTAATAATACCAATAACAACTACAACTCTTCTCTCTGTTTGAGTCACTGTTCTAAGTCCTTTACATGTAACTCACTGACTTCTCTGAATAACCTGAAGCATCAGTTATCATGATCTCCATTTTGCAATTGAAAAAACACAACAAATAATTAACTTGCCCAGGATCACAGAGCTTAGGAAGAGATGAAACAGGGGCTTGAGCTCTGCACAAAATGACATCCTTAAATACACAAGGAACACAACAGGAGTGGGTCCATGAAGCTCCACCTATGGATGTCCTTCAACTAAAAATACCAGGCCTACATATCTGGAGAAAACTTTAATTCAGAAAGATACATGGAAGATGGCGGAGGAGTAAGACATGGAGATCACCTTCCTCCCCACAAATACATTAAAAATACAACTACATGTGTAACAACTCCTACAGAACACCTACTGAATGCTAGCAGAAGACCTCAGACCCCCCCAAAAGGCAAGAAACTCCCCACGTACCTGAGTAGGGCAAAAGAAAAAAGAAAAAACAGAGACGAAAGAATAGGGTCGGGACCTGCACCAGTGGGAGGGAGCCGTGAAGGAGGAAAGGTTTCCACACACTAGGAAGCCCCTTCACGGGCGGAGACTGCGGGGGGCGGAGGGGGGAAGCTTCAGAGTCCCGGAGCAGAGCACAGCAACAGGGGCACGGAGGGCAAAGCGGAGAGATGCCCACACAGAGGATCGGTGCCGACCAGCACTCACCAGCCCGAGAGGCTTGTCTGCTCACCCGCCAGGGCGGGTTGGGGCTGGAAGCTGAGGCTCGGGCTTCAGAGGTCAGATCCCAGGGAGAGGCCTGGGGTTGGCGGCATGAACACAGCCTGAAGGGGGCTAGTGCGCCACAGCTAGCCAGGAGGCAGTCTGGGAAAAAGTCTGGACCTGCCCAAGAGGCAAGAGACCATTGTTTCGGGGTGCACGAGGAGAGAGGATTCAGAGCACCATCTAAATGAGCTCCAGAGA
>RJWK010052914.1:0-15507 GCA_004363435.1 Platanista minor
GGGGGGGGAGTGATTAAAAAAAAGTAGCAAATGACATCAGTGCCCTGATTCAAAATGCTTTGACAAATCCAAGTGTGTATTTCTAGTACATTTTAAAGGTACTCACTCATCTGTTGATCCTACCAAAGGTTTCGTGGAGCGTTTTATTGCATAAACACATCCATCCAGCCTCTTAATGCACTTGTAGACCATACCAAATTCCCCAACCCCGATTTTTTCCACCTCCAAGAATTCTTTTTCATAGCGGGAAGCCATGTTGGTTTCTCGTAGAACACATCTCTGAAATATTTCAGTAAAAAAAATAATTCTCCCTCACATATTGTGAGAATAAAATTAAGGCATATTATTCCTAAATTTCTCTAAGTTTTCAAAAAGACTTTTGAGGCAAATCCATCAATCTCCTTGGTAGCAAACGCCCCTGCAACCCTGCCACAATTGCTGACTACCTTCTCTGTGTTCTTTATAACCTGTCATACAACTCTGTACTGACATTTCTCTTTGCTATATTATTACATCTTTTTCTATATTATTTCCTCTCTGTGGCCATACTCTTCTTCCCTATATGTGCCTAGAGGGGACACCTCACTCACAGCCAGAGCTACTGTCCTTAGCTGAAGGAGTGGGTGGGCTCTTGGAGGAGGATGTTAAACAAAGAGAACACCTCTCTTTGACTCTTGTTTACTTGTCTCACACTCCGGCTGCTGATGTTTCATCTCAAGTTGAATAAACTTACTGTGTTCAGTTTGCTTCCCAAAAAATCTTAGTCTGGAGAACAAAATTGTCTAATGGATTATTTCAGAATGTGTGCTCAGATATAGCCGCCACTCCCGCTACTGGCCAACTAGCGACATCACTCATTGCTCTGCTAGTAAATAACTCGAGCAAGTCACTGAACTCCTTTATCAGTTTTCTCATTTGTAAGATGAGGATCATAGCAACTATGCCTCAGGGTCCTGTCAAACATCACATGAGAATTACATGTGTTACAAATATATATATATATATATGTATATATATATATATATATATATATATATATACATATATATATATATATACATATATATATATAAATTCTCAGTAAATGGTGGTTATGATGACAAAAATATCCAGAGATTTATATGAATCTCAATCCAAGCCGATTTGTCTCTGTGAACTCATCTTTTCCCAATATCCTCATTAGCAAGAATTTTTGCCATCCAACTTTAAGTGTTTAAAATATCTTGACTCTTACTAGCTCTTCATTTTCAACATGCAGTCCCAACCAGTCTTCATCAACAAGATCTATCATTTCCCTTGCCTTAGCCAGTCTCAAGCTGTTTCCTCCAAGTCTGGATTTGCTACAGCTACCAGCCCTCTCCCCATCTCCTCTAATAGGAAGATTGTTTTTGCAAAATGATGCTGTAGAATCAGACAAATCTAATTGTTTCCCATGAGGAACCCACACTTCTTTCTTTTTTTTTTTTTACTATTTTATTTATTTATTTATTTTTAACATCTTTATTGGAGTATAATTGCTTTACAACGGTGTGTCAGTTTCTGCTGTATAACAAAGTGAATCAGTTAGGAACCCACACTTCTGATCAGAGGCCTGAAGACGCTGGTAGTGCTTACCTGCTACCTTACCATCCTCATCTCAGACACCAAGTACCACCTTACCATCCAGATCACTCCGTCCCCCTCCCCCTTCCCGACCCTCCCCCCTCCCACTAACATGCACTGAACATTATAATATCATGAAAACATGCCTAAGTTCAAGCATCTGAATGGCAATTTAATATTCCACTGACTTTAAACTATAATTTACTTGGCCATTCTTCTATTATTGGACATTTGGTTCTCCCCTTTTTTTTTTTTTTTCTTGCTATTACAGTTAAGGCTGCAACAAACGTCTCTGGTGGTAATATTTACAGCATTATTTTCTTAGTTTATATTATCAAATGAGGGATACTAGATCAACATTATAAAAATCAATGGATACTGACACATTTAAGAGCTAAATTTTATGTATATAGACCTCTGGCTTTATGGCCTTTTTCTCTGTTTTGTCTTATTCATTTTTGGACCTTAAATATCTTGATTTTCCCTTCACTTCTTCTGGAGTATAGAATGTTTCCCCAGATCAAAGACAGTAGCAGTAGCCTTTAAGAATACTCCAAGGTAATGGTTCAGCAATATATTTGTTAGACACTGTCTGGTAAAGTAACAACTAGCTAGGAATATAGACCCTGATGAGAGCCCGGATAAATTTAGCTGCAAAACATATTTACTACAAGGTGTGTGGAGGGTTGGAGAGGAGAGAAGGGAGAAAGGAGGGAGGGAGGGAGAAAAAAGGAGGCATTAGGATGAAATGATTGTGTTACGACAGCTGGACCAAAGAACTGTGCTCACCTTGGCAGGCAGCCCTTGTTCTACCTTGCCTTCTCCTGGACCAGCTTCCTCACTTGGAAAAAAAAAAAAAAGTGATATCAGAGTATGATTAGCACTTATTGAGCCTGGTATTATGCTAGGTTTGGGGGCTCTACAAGTAAATAAGACAATTACTTCCCCTCTTCAATCTACATTTGGGCACAGGGATAAAGAGAAATGTTCAATATAAGAACTTAGGACAGGATAAAAATGAGATATCAAGGGATACCATAGACAGCACCCAATTAATTATTTGAAGAGTAAAAGCCTTTCCCAAAAAAGAGGACATGTAAGCTAAGATTCCAAGAATGAGTAGGAGCCAGCTGAGAGAACAGAACAGGGTTTTAGGCAAACAGAACAAGGTGTGCCGAGATGCGGATCAAGAGAGTGCACAGAACATACCTGAAACTCTAAGGGCTCTTCACCGCCAGTGTACATTTCCCCTGCAACACCCGCCTCCCTTAGAACCCGGCCTGTCTTAGGTTCACAAGGCAACTGTAAGTAGAGCAGAATGTGCTCTAATCCTGGCTAAGATGGTTTCAGTTACTTTTCATTAAGCTGAAGTCTCTGACGGACACCCTCTTTGGCATGAGCAGATGCATCCTGGATCTTTAAGCAAAATTTCAGTTTCTAGATCAGCCAGCTAGGTGCTTCTTCTGGACCAGTACAGGGTAGAAGTGGCAAGTGGAGGACATTACACTCGGGCAAATGAAGTGACGCAGGACACCTGTGACTTACATTTATTACTACATTCTAATACTTTATAAAATAACAACGCCACAGTGAAGAAGAAGGGAAAATACCCTCTCAGAGTCACTAAGTTATTGTACTAAAATGTCACCACTTTCAGGGCCAGGACTTCAGATCAGCAGTCTTTTCCTGCTAGCTTCAGTGAGAGGTGAAGACATTCACTCTGAAGGTTTACAAAGAATCCTAAAGAGCTAAAAGCAGTGGAAGAGTCAGTAACAAGAATAGACCAGTGTGCTTGTGCTGAAGTCCTGTTTACTTAAGATCCAGGAAATAGTATTGAGAAAAACCTATTCTGGCTACAAGGCTGATTCATATGTAGTCATGGATTCCAAAAGAACACAGCACATTAAGTGTTCTACAGGCTTTTAGATTGTTAGCTGTGCATTTATTTTGCTGAGTACATCTGAGCATAATATGACTGGCCTGTTTTAGAGGTGCTTGCATTCTATAAAAAAGCAGCATTGAGGATACAGTAAAGAAATGTCCCTGAGTAATCTGCACTCGCCTTACTTAGGGGATTTCTACCATTCAGTGGCCTTTGTGGAATAGTACAGCTGGCTTTCCATTTATTAGCACCTCCAAAAGCAGTACCCTCTTTTTCCCTTCAGCCAGCCTTCCATCACCTGCAGAGAAGTGCAAATCCTTGCTCTATAGCTCTCATCACCAGTCACACCACTAGACTCAAAACAGCAATATACTCTCTGGAACGAGAACTACACCTTCCCCAACTGCTGGACTCACTAGTAACCAGAGGGGAGCCCTTGAGTGCAGTTCCACAGCCCATTCAACTTCCTAATATAAGACAGATCTACTGCTTACTCTGCCCTGTTCTTTCAAAGAGAAGGCATTTTACGGTACACGTCAGAATGGAAAGGCGTTTCGATCTCTGTGACAAAGAAGGTTAAAGCCAGCGCTGACATTTAGAAAGGAGCAAATATATAAACATGATGTCGACTCATTCAGACAGACTTCTTGTTTACTCCTAATCTTCAACACTCCCCCTTCCACTGGGCAATAGTCAGATCAGTTCTCAAAAGTCACAGCAACAGGACACTTACAGGTCGCCTCGGGTTTTCCGCTTGCCGTTGGATTTAAGGAATTGTTTCCTATAGGACTCCGGAGTGAAGGGATTAATATTGACCAGAGCCAGTGAGGTCATCGCATCGGTGAAGGGACCAGGTGTGAGCTTCAGATGCTTAGAGCTTCGGGAGGGGATCTTCCCTGTCGAAGAGATCCCCGGCTGGCTCACCTGGCCCTGAATGAGGAAGACAAAAGGCAAATCAGAATGGAGGTAATTTTTTAAAAATGGTTCTGTATCAGTTAGTTAATGAATATTTGAACCAAAGAAAGTCATTGCTGAAAGGGACCTTAGAGGGTATCTGGTTCACTGCAAACATTGTAACTGGTTCCCGTATGAAAAAATACAGATTCCCAGTCTACCTCTAGATATTTTGATTCCTGGGATCAGCACAGCAATCTGTACTTTTGTTAAGCCCCACCCTCTTCCCCTGGGCAATTCTGATAGTCAGCTATGAGACCACCAATTCTAGTCCTACCTCCAGCTTTTTAAAGATGACCTTTCAGCTTAGACAAATGAAAATAACTCTAGAAGACCTGGTGCTTATGTTCTTAGACTGTATAGTTAATTTCCCCTCAATTATTCATCCCAATATTTGTTTGGTACCTACTAAGTAACAGATGTTGGGTTAGGTGCTGAAGGGTCCAGAGGTGAATTCTGTCTCTTAAGGAATGCACAGTCCATTAATCAGCAGTTCATTGATGTTTCAGAAATAATCACTTTGTAAGGGAAATATTTCATAGACTATCTAAACATGGAAAAAGAAGTTTCCAAGTCCACTAAAAATGTAGCACAAATTGAGAAAAGTTCCAGGAAGTGGGGTAAGGAGACTGAGAAGTAATACTCTAAGCCCTTAAGATGCAAGGCTTTGCAGTGGCTACAACTAGCATACCAGTCAATGGGAAAATGTGCAGGGCTTACCACTCCAAGTGGGGTACGGTAAGAGAACATCGGCCTAAAACCTAACCAGAACTAAATCACATGACAGAGGGGAGAAATCAAAGACAAAGAATTCTGATGAGAATGCTATTATGACCTAAGTGCCAGGGGCCAGAGGAATAGCTGTGTGATAGATCCTCAAGAGGACAGTAGTAGACACAGGGGCCATGATGTAACCTCATATTGTAATCATTGTACTGTGAGGCTCTTTGGAAAAGAATTCTGTTTTGATATTCTCTGCACATGACTTTCGAGTATAGAAGCAGAAGCTAGATTACAATATGATTCAGTATATAAAAATTCAGTAATTAAAGAATGTGAGGCTACAAAGAGTGGATATTAAACTTATTAATGAATACTCATTATTAGATTAATGATAGAAGCAGAAATAAACATTTAAATGATTAAATACTTAAATACATTAAATGATTGATAGAAGCAGAAATGAAGGAAGCTATAGAGTACACATAGTAGCCTAATATTTTTTTAAGTGAAGAAAAATTGACACAGTCAAGAGATTTGCCAAGGGTTTTACATATGTCTTAGAGTTCAGAGGGTCAACAGCCCTGGGGATATTATCAGACAAAGCCATCAATGGCAAACAATTTTCCCATAAGTTTATTGTAAGGGTTGAGTATTGGTTCAAAAGAAAAAAAACTATGTACTATATGATATTTCTCAGTTGTCAATGTGATTCAGGAAATGAACTTAGAATTACAGTAAATCATTTTCTGAAACAGTTTTTTTGTGGTGCTGATTATCATATGGAAAATAAAATGCATCTGTCACATATGAAACAGTGGGGTATCCACACCTGGTACGCTGCACATAGTTCCAGTTGCTACAGTTCCAGGACAACAAAAAGGCCTAGAAACTTTTCAGATAAAAGTAAGGAAAAGTATTCACATCAAGGAAGACTATCAGAATTCCTAGTCTGGAAATATGAGGGCTGATAGATTTTGTGAACTCCACTTACAGTATAGCAAATGATATTATGTTAATATGGATTTTATTGCCCGAATGATAGAATTATGAGTAATCCTTTTGAAAGCTAAAAGAACACAGCTTGCAACAAGACTTATGAAAGTGAGTTCTGCCTAGAAGTAAAGTAGACTGAAAATTTCTGGAAAGATGACCAGGTTGAGAGTATAAACGTGTTGCAGAGAGTGTAGCTAATTCTATGTAAGTAACAGCTCTTACTACAGATGATTAAGAGAAAGGAAATTTGGGGAATAGCTCCTTGACTTCTGAAGATGGTGAGGGGAGAAGGAGGCAACCTCTCACTAAGACACGACATCACAGGGACTGGGGAAGACTTTAAAGGGCCAGCTGGTACAATTAGTTCCCTGATGCTTGAATCCCTGGTACAGTGTTTCTACCAAGTGGTCATCAAATAGCGTTGAATGCATTTAGCCACAGGGACCTTGCTACCTCCTAAGGAAGCTCTTCTGTCTCTAGGTAAGTCCTTCTGCTAGGAAGTCCTTATGGGGACCTGAAGTCGTTTCCCATGATTTCTGGTCCTATCCCTTGGGCAGGGCTGAACTAAGCCAATCCTCCTTTCCTCTGCATCCCTGTCTTTAGCACAACGTTATGAATTATCATCCCCCTGGCCTCTCTCCTCTGACCTTGATTCAAACTATATTTTTCGTAAAGTGTGTACTTTCCCAGTTGCATTTTGAGTTTCCCTCCCAAATGTTGTTTTCTTTCTGTCCCTCAAATCTTGGCATTTCTAGGGTCCCTAGCTTGGACCACTCCTCTTCTTACGCTGGCACACAGACTACGTAAACTTACACACACCCATGGCTTCAACAACTTCCTAAATGCTGATGATATCCAAATATAGACCTCCAACTTCGGTGGTTTTCCTGCATTGCAGAACCACTTATCCAACGATTTACACCACATCTTTTTCTCCAAACCTGTACATCCTCTAAGGTCACCTACCTTGATTCAAGCTACCATCTACTCGGTCGAACAAGCAGGAAGCCTCACAACACCCTAGGTCCCTCCTTTTCCCTCAACCCCTCCATCAAGTCAGTCAGCAATTCCTAAGCATCTCTCAACTTATCACTGTCCACCACTGTCCAAGTTCAGGCCCTTCTTTTTTCTCAGTAGATCTATTGTGAATACTGCCCTGCCCCCATGGTCTTTCCCACTCCATTCCATCCCTCACATGAAGGTCATGATTTTTCAAAACTGCCTCTGACTAAAACCATTTAATGGCTCTCTCAACACTTTCAGGATAAAATCTCAGTGTAGCTCCTACGTACCTACTCTGGCCTCACTGCCAGACCCCTGCCACTCTGAATAACAAGTGGTTTTCCAGGTGTAGCGTGATCTTTCCCCTCCATAGCCTGGTAGATGCTTTTCCCTCAGCCTCGAGCTCTCACACCCTTCTTTTCCTGGCAAACTGTGACTCATCCTGTAAGACTGCTCTCAAACATTACTTTCTCTGGAAAGGTGTCCTGGATATCTCGAGACTTAATTCCCCATTATTTCTCATCATGCTCCACAAGTCCTCTAGCATACCTGATCTGAACTTTATTGACCGTTGTGGTTTACTTTTATTCATTCTGCAGGCACTTTTTGAGGCAGTGAAGGGTTTGCCAGCAGAAGGTCTGCTAGCACATCAAGGTGTTCAGTTAAGTTTTCAATGAGCGGATGAAATACACATACCGTGCCGTGTCTCCTTGCCTGCTTACCCCTGCTCTGAACTACATGCTCCTAGCCCACTCTCCCCATAATTTCCATGTATTAAAACCATGCCAACTTTCATTGCCCATCACATGCTCCCTTCACCTTCATTTCTTTCCCGACTACCCACTGAGAAGTTGTCCACCCAGAGAACTCTGACCACTCTTGACTCACTTATCACATAGCATCCGTAGGAACGTCTCCCCTGCCAGAGACTGCCTCATGCTCCCAGACCACAGTGGGTTCTCAGAAAATAAATGGTTAATTGCTTGGTTATTGGGACCATTGAAATACCCACAGACAGACGCATGAGCGTATTAAGGTAGTTTGTCTACCATTCAAACAAGAAGCTTAGTATTTCCTGGTAGTTGTGGTACCCATACTCAGCAGGTACAAAAGAGACCTGCGGACCGTGACTGTGCTGCCATCAGAAGCACAGGTGTTATGATGATGATCTTAAGCACCTCAAGCTGAGCCAGCGGGAAGCAGAGCTAATTCCAGGCCTAAGGCTCACACACCACGGCACCAGTCTATTAGGAGGTAACACTGCCCCAGCCCTGGCTTTAATAACATGAATGATATAATAGGAGATCAATCACAGCAAGGATACAGGAATCGGCTTACTTGGGACCTTTACCTATTTGCCGTCGTCAGCTTATAAAGGAGTATCAACAAGTTACCTCTTTGTTCACATATAAGAGCCTGTACCTCACCAGAGCAAGAGACGGGAGAGGACTTCTTTCTGGAAAGAGCAGCAGCAAAGAGATAAAAATATGTTAAACAGGGCTTCCCTGGTGGCGCAGTGGCTGAGAGTCCGCCTGCCGACGCAGGGGACGCGGGTTCGTGTCCCGGTCCGGGAAGATCCCCCGTGCCGCGGAGTGGCTGGGCCCGTGAGCCGTGGCCGCTGAGCCTGCGCGCCCGGAGCCTGTGCTCCGCCACGGGAGAGGCCACAGCAGTGAGAGGCCCGCGGACCGCAAAAAAAAAAAAAAGTTAAACAGTGAATGTGAACATTCTTATATTAGGAAATATTAGGAAATAATCACAGAAAAATAGAGCCAGTTGACGTAATGGTAAGAACAGTAGACCAAGCCCCAGAGATCATGTTTCTCAGTCCTTTCTCTGCCGTTGGCTGAGCTACAGGCCACTTTCTCTCCTGAGACCTTGGTTTTCTCATAGGTAGAGTACAGGTCAGGCTGTAGATCTCAATCTTTTTTCCAGTTCCAATATTCTTTCACTAGGAACTTTTTCCCCACCCAAGATTTATCTGTGGCCTACACCAATGGTTTTAAGAAGACAGCTGGCAAGACGCTTAATTCTGTTTTCTGGTAACTTTAAACTCTTCATTTTCACCAGCAAATACGTAACTGAAGACAGATACAGCCTGTGAAACAGATCTGTCACACATCCATAGGACTGGGCCCCCGTTCTCCATCCGCCGAACTGAAGGACCGCAGACCTCCTCGGCCTGGCTCCCTCCTCCCCAACGATGCACTTACTTTGGGAGTGGAGGGGCTCTCGCAGCGTGGCGGCTTGCCCTTGTCTGGCGGGGCTGGGGTTTCAGGACGTGTGAGAGAGTGTGACACTGGAGTTCTCAGACCCCCACCTGAGCTCGCTTGGTCTTTTTCCTGAAACGTGTTGAGGTCACGTACATTACTAAGGGGAGTTCTGAGAGGTGTAAGCTCTGCCTCCTGAACAAATCCGGAACCCTGAACTGCAGACTTCTCTGGGGTTTGCCTCTGGGCCTCGCTGCTCTCTCGTGCCTCCCTCTGTCCTTCGTTCTCATGCTCTTCCTTACAACAGGAAAAGTTTAATTTCTGCTTCAGTTCTTTGTCCTCATCACTGTCACCCATCTCAGCCAAAGAGCTTTACAACCTAGGCAAGAAGGCCTCTCAGCAGGAAACACTACAGAGCTGCAGAAATGAGGAAAAAAGAAAGTAACCTGGCCAGCTCCCTAACTCTAGCCCAGCTTTCCTTCTGCCAGCTGACAGCTACACGGAGACACACCGTTGGTGTACTCACTTAAGTACCACGTATCTGTGTGATCTCAGCCTCTCCTTATTTCCATTCTGATTAAAGAAGGCTCCAGTAAGTCTTTGAGCAATTAAATCCAATTATGTATAGAACTCTTCTGGATAATCCCACAGTCTCCCTGAACCCATGTGCAACAAACGACTAGGGAACCAGTTGGATTCTTTAATTTAGCATGGCTTTAAAAATACACAGTAGCCAACTGGGAACAAGCTCATTATTGGAAAGAAATTATTTTCACTCTTTTACACCTACCATTTAGAAATATCACCCTCTCCTCTCCCCCACTGCCCACACTACCCAGTGGCTAGCAGCAGTTCCTTAGAATTCAGTATCACCTGGATACCCTAATGATCCTTAAAGAGCCGCTAACATATCTTGGCTGGAGTTCATCTCCCTAAGAGAGAGGCACACCTGCGATCTCTGCCGGACACACCTGTCCTAATTCAGGCACCTCCACACCCTCCGCCCACCCCCAGGTATTAGAAGTTAAAGCTTTGAGGGAACCGGACACATTTTCACACTGAAGAAAGAAAGGTAGAAAGATCAGCAAACAGAGAAGCAGATATATGTATCACTTGAAAATGGCAATTACTTGGGCCCCAGACATCTTATTTTGTAAAATATGTTGTCTTACTGCTTAGATATCTTTAACATACATTATTCAATTTCTTTCTCAGAGAGGCCCCTATGGAGAGGGGAAAAAAAAAAAAAAAGCTCTTTGAAGAAAAAAAAAAAAGGCCACCAATACCACTTTGTAGGAGAAACCACGTGAAAGGTGCTACATGAAAAAAGAAAATGAAGTACACGAGCCCCCGGTGCCCTCCGGGGAGACTCTGGAGGGACTGGACATGAGGAATTATTTACACGACCAACGTGGACCCAGAGAGAGAGAGGTGCTGAGGATGGGTTTGGTCTTGACTGAGACAAATTCAATGTCCCTTCTCTTGATAGTCTTTGGTTACCCATTGCCAGTCACTCACCTTCCATCTTCTCCCTCTTCACCAATCCCTCCTTCCCTTTCTTTTTTCCTCACTCCTGTCCCATTTCCCACCTGAACTCATGAGGTTAATCCAAGTGAAGAGTAACTGAGGTGGGGGAGATTGTGAAAGTGTTTCTGCAGCTAAACGCCCTCTCATGCCCCAGCTTTTTGTAGGTGCACACACCACCCAATCCTTCCTTTGTCCTTCCCCCAGTCCCTCTGGCCATGCAAACTTGCCAAATCACTCAACAGGGTAGCTCACTGCTCACCTTTGGCAGAGACTTGGCACCCCACAGGGACCCAGGAAAATAGAGTCATCCACAGGGAGGGGAGGCCAGTACAGAAATTCCTATTAGGTGAGATTCTGGGCTTTGGAGTGAGTTTCTTGTTTACAAACCAGCAGGCCACGTGATATAATTCCTTCACTCCAGCCTTGGTGCTGATCAGTTTTCCCCTCTCCAGGCTGTGGCTAGTCGCCTCTCCAGGCCAGCTAGAGGCTGGCTCTGCTCTCAGGCAGGATGGGACCAACCTGAAACCCTCTGACTGTATCACGGGCCTGCAGCCAGGGCACAGGGGCTGGTGTGTTGGGTGTTACCCAGTAGGCCAGGTTGGTTTTTATCATCACCCCTGCCTTTCCTCTCTGCCTTGCTAGAATTCTCAATTACCTTTACTTATGACTGCACTGTTTGCCTAGGGAGGCAACTATGCCATCGTGATGACCAATGGTATATAACTTGTACCATTCACCATCCATATATTATCACTCAGCAGATGATTGTGGCTAAGGCTTCAGAATAAGAAAGGTATAATAACAAGTACAAAAAGAATATTCCCGGTTTGGGCAGGTGCCAACCTTGATGGCCCAAGGGAATACCTGGAGGTGCACATCTGGCCTCTGGCCTGCGGCCCCACTGTTTCTGGTGTCGTGCTTTACTCTTTTCTCTGTCCTTAGCCTCTTCACATCGTGAAAGATTCCATCTTCGCTCCAGTGCATGTTAATACCACAGGCATCCATCCCAGGCACAAAGCTTAGCATCATAGTTGAGATGAGGTGTCAAAAGGGGAACCCAAATAACCTGTGGCAATAAGAGGAAAAGGAGGGAGGATTTTTCCCTTAATGTGGAACACATATGGGTGTTCCATAAACTATTTTTGAAGGGACTTGGGAAAGTAAAATTAATGTATCTCATTTTGTTTAAAATACTCAGTATTTGACTTTTTTGAAGGTGGAATGTTGTTCATATTGTTATAGGGATTTCTGCACAGCAGGAAGGTAATGTTTGGGCTTCCCTGGTGGCGCAGCGGTTGAGAGTCCGCCTGCCGATGCAGGGGACGCGGGTTCGTGCCCCGGTCCGGGAAGATCCCACATGCCGCGGAGCGGCTGGCCCCGTGAGCCATGGCCGCTGAGCCTGCGCGTCCGGAGCCCGTGCTCCGCGACGGGAGATGCCACAGCAGTGAGAGGCCCGTGTACCGCAAAAAAAAAAAAGGAAGGTAATGTTCCAGGAGTAAGAGGTACAAGGAGGAAGTCAGCTTTGCATCTTAGGGCTGGGCTCCCCAAACAGTGTGCTTGAGGGAAACTCTCCTTCTGCAGACACTGCTGAGTGATGAGAAAGCTCCTAGACTCAGAGCTCTGCTCTGACCAAACCTCAGTTCTGAGGCCTTTGCGACACTGATGGGAAGGACAGAAGCAGGAAAATCCAGCTAATTCCAATCGGATTCACAAGAGGTAGAAACTTGTATTCACCTTCGAGGTAGACTGTTCCTTTGCAAAAGTAAAGCTAAGGCCGTGGAAAATGAGATATTTGAGGGTCTGTTGCTCCGAGGAGGGACATGCTCGCCTGATTGTCTCCTCAGTTAGGAGGGAGAAATGTAAAATATGCTTGAACAAGTCAAAGTGAAGCTCTACCACATTATTTATTAAAGACTGAATTAAGACTGATTCATTCCAGACTCTGAAAAAATACCGATGCTGGATTACGATGTATTTGATGGGACTGCCCCACTGGGAACCATTGGGAGGTCTGGTTTCCCAGATAAGAATTGAACGTTTTTACTGCCAGACTTAATGGGAAGCTGGCAGATTCCAGGACAGGAAGTGAAGACTTGAAGCAGGCTTAAGCTGAAAGCAACTCTCTGGGCTTTGGACTGTTGGGCCTAGAATCTGAAGACCAGAGACACACTTGAGGGAACTCCAAGGTGGTGGAGGAGAGAAGTTGACCTTTATCCCCAGAATGTGTCCTGTAGAGGCAACAGTGCAGCATCAGTGTTCTCAGACAAGGGCCCATGGACCTCATCAACACGCGGAGGAATAATCTCCAACTCACTGAGGAAACGGGACGAGTAGGCAGTGACATCTCTCAGGTCCCTCCTACTTCAACCCCACTGTCTTCCTTGTCCTTAACTTGCTCAGTCTCTCATCACAGCCGGAAGTGTTTCACAACCCCACAGGGCAATGTTTGCAATACCTTAGAAAAAAGCAGAACATGTTCATCACCGATGTGTATTGTTCAGCTCCCTGGACAGATCCATCAGCGGCAGTGACAGTGAGCACGTGATGGGCCTGGACCCGTCCCATCAAGGGTCTCAGGTGCTCCTGACTCCTAGCAGCTCTCTTCCCATGACAAGGGTGATCAGCAAAGCCAGGAACCGTGAAGGGGACCTTCTCTTGATCTCCTTCCCACACCAAGAGAGCGTGCACAGAAGCAGTGGCTGTCAGTCGCAGTCAATCTAGTGATAATTACAACAATCATTAACAATATTCACTAGCGGTACTTATATTTGGCCACCACATTTCTTCCTTTGAAGTCCTTGTACACCTATGTCTAATGAGTAGCATTCCCAGCAGAACAGAATTCCAAGGAAAGACTATGGGCCAGGTAAGATAAAGCCAGGAAGTCATCTTAAAGCTTATGAGTCTATCATGAATACTTTTCTTCTTGTTGTTTTGCTTTTTCTTGTGGAAATGTTCAAACACACCAAAAGTAGAGGAAATATAGTATAATGAGTCCTGATGTACCAATAACCTAACTTCAAAAATTGGGGGCAGTTTTACAGTCTTGTTTCGTTTACATCTGCAACTTTCTTGGGGGTGGGTGCTGGAGTATTTTAGAGCAGATCACTGATAACGTGTCCTTTCACCCATGAATACTTTGGTACCGTTAGTAAAAATCCTTAGATTAATCTATTTATTTGAAATCTACTATATAACTATGTAATAAGTAATCAGATTCTAGTGAATTGCTTCTCTTGCCAGAGTTTTCCATTTGCTAGAACTAGAGGATAGTCATCAAAATAGCTGTTATAATAGAGATACACTACTTGTCCACTCACAAGACAGTATTCTTCTTAGAACAGGTACAGAGTTTTCTAACCTCATATACCAATAATTTAGAGATGGTTGATGTACTGCCCATACTTTAAGGAGCAGATAGTTTAAAATGATATGGATTCATTAGTCTGATCTTTTCTCTATGGGCCACAGTTAGGAGAATTTAAGTAGCATTTGACCATTCCCAGCTTCTCTAAAATTAGAGCAGGTAGTAGATGCCTATGTGACTGAGTCCAAAGCCAGCCCTGCAGCCACAGAGGCGAGATCTCTGTCTTCTCTGTCTCTTTCTCTCTCTCACACACACAACATATACAACATTCGCATGCAAGCACACACACATACACACACACACACACACACACACACACACACACACACTCACCGCTTTAATGGGAAGAAATTAGTAGGGATGGAAAAGACATTCTCAGAGCTGGACCTGCTGTACTTCAATCTTGACTCATTCTCTCTCTCTGCTCTGAGCGGTGGGACCCAAGAAGTCCCAAGGAAGTGGTCAAACATTCTCAGTCATTTCTTCACACTTCTGACCCAATTACAAGATCCCCACACTGAAGTTTTGCCTTCATAAAACTAAGCAAGGCAAGGTTTTAATGATTTTTTTTGAAGTGTGATTGGGAATTAAAGCTCTTCCACAGGAGGTGACCAGCAGAAACTCTAACGACAGAAACTTAAAATATTAGTCTCTCAGAAGAGAGTGTGGGAATGGGGGATTGGAGGAGGAGATTGCTACTCATTTTACGTCCTGCATGCAATTTGATTATTTAATCTTTGCCATGTATATATATGCCAAATATATATATATTTAAACCTGTCCAGAATGTGCTTGAATCACTTTGCTCACTGGTCTTCATCTCCTGACCTCTGAACTCTGGAGGTCCCTGAGCTCAGTCTCCCAAACTTTTCTCTGTGTACACTCACTTCCTTGGAACATCATCCAGCCCATAGCTTTAAACCCTATCTGTAAGCTGGTGACCTTTGAATTGATATCTGCATCACATACCTCTCTGTTGAACTTCAGACTTGCAGCTACCTAATCAAATCTCCCTCTGGTTGTCTAACAGGCATCTCAATCTCAACATGTCCGAAAACAAACTCCTCACCTTTCCTACCAAACCTATTCCTCCTGCAATTTTTTCATTTCCCAGTAAATGGAAACATACCAAGAATCTGCGAGTGATCGTTGACTACTCTCTTTCTCTGCAGCTGTGCATCCAATCTATGAGAAGAAATTCTTTCAGTTCTCTCAGGCTCCTCCTACTGGCATCCCCTGCTTTCCCCCCC
>RJWK010052915.1:0-15502 GCA_004363435.1 Platanista minor
CAGATGCCAATGCTTTAATGTCTCTGGATTTATAGCATGTTCTGTGGCTTCATTACCAAGATAAGGATGGAACCCATCACTGTCGGGCTCCACTCGGGATGTGCAGCTGCCCTGCAGACAAGCACTGATGCTGTGCATCCTGCACAGGTGGCAAGAGGGCCCCTGGGCCTCAGGGCAGCGGCCAGGGCCTGTTGGTCACCTGCTAGGTATCCTCCCACTGGGGCCAGAATAGCAGACACTTCATCCACCTGACCAAGGCATATGTGAAAACCCCACAGTGGACCTCACACTCGATGGTGAAAGGCTGGAAGCTTTTCCCCTCAGATCAGGGATGAGACGAGGACGCCCCTCTGCCCACTGCTCTTCAACACAGTGCTGGAGGCCTAGGCTGTTTTTTTGTGGTTTTGTTTCTTTGGCTGTGCTGTGTGGCATGTGGGATCTTAGTTCCCCTACCAGGGATCGAACTCATATCCCCTGCAGTGGAAGCACGGAGTCTTAACCACTGGTCCGCCAGGGAAGCCCCCCTAGGCCATTTAATTAGGCAAGAACAAAAAATAGAAGGCTGAAAGTTTGGGAAGGAAAGAGTAAAACCGTTTACACAGACATCAGGACTGTCTGGAAATCTTGCAGAATCTGCCCCAAATCAGCCAGAACCAATATGGAGCTTAGCAAGAGCACAGCACCACATACCAAAGTGTGGATCGCCACCAAACAGCAAAGTAACATTAGAAGCACTTCCATTTAAAATATCACAAAACAGGGACTTCCACGGTAGTCCAGTGGTTAAGACTCCGTGCTTCCACTGCAGGGAGCATGGGTTCGATCCCTGGTCAGGGAACTAAGATCCCACGTGCTACACAGCGCGGCCACAAAAATAAATAATCAAATAAGTAAGTAAATAAATAAAATATCACAAAACATAAAACATGTAAAAATCAGTTTAACAAAAGATGTGCAGACCTCTGGAGTGAACTGAGTAGCAGAAACTTGCTACAAGAGGATCCAGACCTCGACAGGCAGAGACACAGATTTCCATCCACAGTCAGGGGCCAGGAGCCTTGGTGTCACCAAGCTGTCACACCTTCCACGTTGCCCTGTGAGATTTGGGACAACCTCAAACAAAACCCCAAGGCTTTTTTGTAACAATTAACCAGCTGAATCCAAGACACACATGGAAATGCAGAGAGCACAGAGGAGCTTAAACAACTTTGAGAAAGACAAGCAGAGTTGGAGGACTCACACTCAACTAACCATGATCTTGCGGGGAAGCTTCGGTGATCAATGTCACATGGACGCCACGACAGGGGATGTGCAGAACTGAGGGCAGATATGGCCTTGACGGAGCCGGGGGGTGGGGATGGGAGGGGTTCAGTGGGAGAAAGGAAGTTTCTCCAAAAATTGTGCCAGGAAAACTGGGAAACTCAGCAGGAAAATGACCCCTGGACACACGAGACAATTTGAAACAAAGCATAGACCCCGCATAAAAACTAAAACTATGACTGTCCATAGAAGTTCTGGGTGAATATCTCTGCAACTTTGATGTGGACAAATATTTCTCAAAGAAAACACAAAAACATAACCATAGAAGAAAAAATTGATACATCAAGCTTCATCAACTAAAACCAGCCCATTAGGGACTTCCTTGGCTGTCCAGTGGTTAAGACACTGTGCTTCCAATGCAGAGGGAGGGGGTTCGATCCCTGGTGGGGAACTAAGTAAGATCCCATATGCCATGCGACAATAAATAAATAAATAAATAAATAAATAAATAAATAAATAAATAACTACCCATCGAAAGAAACTCAAAGGAAGATACAAACTAGGAGTGGTCATTCACAGTGCGGGTTCACAGGAAAGGCTCACATCCAAGATGGATAAAGAAACACCAACATTCACATTAAAATGATAAATAACCCAATTTGGAAATGGTCAAAAGGCTGCAATAGACACATCACCAAGGAAGACATGCACATGGCAGAGAAGCGCACGAAGAGAAGCCCAGCATCACTAGTCACTGGGTAGACGCAGACCCAACCCGCAAGCCACAGGAGAGACCCTCACCTGTCAGGTGGGCTGCAGTGGGGGCCCACTGTACCAAGTGTCAGCTGGAGCTCTCACACTGCTGGCAAGATTCAAAAGTGGTGTGACCACTTTGGGGAAGAATTTGGCCATTTCTTAAAAAGTTAAATGGACTCACACATGCAGTCTGGTCTTTCTGCAGCTTGGTATTTACCCAGGAGAGACGAAAGCGTTAAGTCTTACAAAGACTTGTCTGAAGGTTCACAGCAGCTTCCTTGTAATCCCCCGTCCCAGTCGGCTCAGGCTGCCAGAACAAAATACCACGAACTGGGTGGTTTACAAAACAGCAGACATTTATCTCCCACTGTCTGGAGGCTGGGAGTCCAGGATCACAGCGCCTGCAGGTTCTGTGCTGTGTCCATCTTCCTGCTGTGTCCTCACAGGGTGGAGGAGGCAAGGGAGCTCTCCAAGGTCTCGTTTATAAGGACACTAACCCGCCCTCCTGACCTGATCACCTCCCGAACACCCCACCTCCTAACACCATCACCTGGGGGTCAGGTGTAAACGTGTGAATTTTGGAGGGACACAAATATTCAGACCCCAAATTCAAGTCCCACACTGGAAACGACCCACCAGGGGAACCCTGGAGCACGAGGATGCAGCAGGGAGGGGTGAGTAAATGCAGATGGAGCCCAGAGCAGAGATGCTGAGGGAAAGAAGCCAGACAGAAAGGGGACACACTCTACACACCATCCTGTTCACGCAAGTCCAAATGCAGTGGCAGAGCCAGGTTGGGGAGGGGGAGGGGGAGGGCTTGCGACTTCTGGGGAGATTGGCATTTCTGCTGTCTTGAGTGTGGTGATGGTTTCACAGGCTTCCGCGTGTGTCAAACTTCAAACGTGCGCAGCTCATTGCACGTGAATCACGCCTCACGAGAGGCTTGAAAACATCTGTTCTCAGAGACAATGGCCCCCCACCTTCAGCAAATTGAACACTGTATCAGTGCATTTCCTCTAGGTCTCATTGTTCTCAGACATGAAGAGGCTCCCAGAGAAAGAATCACACGTGCTGGAGGAAAGAGGGGGAAGGCAGCCCCATTACCGGCCTGACCACCAGGCCAGCATGTCCTGATGGGGCGGAGGTTCCCACCAAACAGGGTTCCCGGAGAGGTTTTGATTTCAGGCCACACACAACCTCTGTCACTCATCCTCTTATCTTTTCCTTCCCCTCTGATCCTGCACCTAAGGCAGAGGAAGCAACATCTCAGCCCTGAGGAAGGCAGCAAAGGGACTTGGGATCCTCTGCCCTGGGGCCCTACAGCCTCTAGCATGTGCTTCCTTCCGTGGCCAGGGGAGGGTTGGGTACAGCCCTCCTGGAGGACGGGGGTGGTGGGCAAAGGTGCCCAGGGACCTTGGGCAGTGGGTTTCCTCCTCCAGTGACAGCCGGGGAAGGTCCGAGGGAAGGGCTGACGTGAGGGGCAGGTGGGAGGCCCCTTCTCAGCCCCCACCTCCCGAAGGCCTCCCGAAGGCCGCCTCTAGCAGAGTCCCGTGTGTCCACCTCAGCAGGCTGACCTTGCCTTCAGGGGCAGACACCCCTCCAACCTGAGGTCAGATGAACCTGACGCCCCACTCCATGCAGGGCCGGGTTCAAGACCCGACTCTGTCCCTGGGGCCCACATCACCAGGGCCAAGGGGCTGACCTCTGGGAGCCTCGGTTTTCCCTCTGAAAGTGGAAATACTGGTCACTTCCCCACAGGGCCCTGTGACCATGCACGGTCTCTACACGGGAAATGCTGGGTGAGTGCCCAAAATAGCTGTGTTCGTGCTCACCAAGGAGTCTCTGTTCTAAAAGAGCCCAGTGTGAGTGTATGGGGGTCATGGTAACAAACCATCACAAACCAGGGGGCTTAAAACAACGGGCATCTATTCTCACGGTCTGGGCAGGAGATCCAACATCGAGGTGTTGCAGGGCCACGCTCCCTCGAAGGTGTTGGGGGGAGGCCTTTCCTGCTGCCTGTAGCTCCTGGAGGTGCAGCATCCTTGGCGCCCCTTGGTTTGTGGCTTCATCACCCCCATCTCTGGCTCTTTGTCACCCAGCCGATTCCCCACATGTGTCTGCGTCTTATCTCTCCCTCTCTTATCTTAAAGAACTGGATTTAGGGCTTACCTGGATAATCCAGGATCATCTCATCTCAAGATCCTTAATTACATCTGCAAAGACTCTCCTTCCAAATGAGGTCCTGCTAACAGGTTAAGGGATTAGAATGGGGCCATGTCTTTGGGGGGCAGCATTTGTCCCACGACACAGCCAGGTGGGGGGGCAGCTCATGGGGCTCTCTCCGAGGTCCCTACCCGCATGACAGCCCATAACCTGACCACTGAAAGAACCCCCAGCGTCCACCACTGACTCCCCTCCGCGTTCAGCCCTCCTTTGCCTGGTCACCCTTGGAGACCTGGCCCCATTCTGACTCGTGCACAAGCCTCGTTGTGGCCTTGGGGAAGGCCTGGGCTGTCCCAGGCATCCCCGGGGAAATGCCCTCCACTGTCACATGGGTCTCCTTTGTTGCAGCTTTTTTGCAGCTTTATCAAGCAGCCGCTGCAGCCGCCTGGCCAGTCACCTCCCAGTGGTGCCAGACCCGGCCTCCTCTCTCTCTTTTCTTCTCCTCATCTGGAACGTGGACAGTCTGTGTCTAAGAGCCCCTCTGGGAGGAGGACAAAGCCTGCTCTGTGTCCCCAGAGCCCACACTGGCCACTGGGTACCTGTTTGAAGCCATGGACTCTGCCTCCCTGTGGGTCTTCAGGGGAGCCAGGGTCTGGCCAAGGGGCTCCAGGCTCTGCAGGACGGACCAGGGGTGTCCTGGGCAGCAGCAGTGAGGAGAAAAGTGTAACCTGAAAATCCCAACCAATGACATTGAGAAATGCTGCATAAACCACAACAGACTTTAAGGGCTACTTTAAGGGCTTAGCTGGGCCCACAAGGAAAGAAAGAGGATAATAAGTGAAGCGGGTGTCGTGGTTGCTTGGGCGGCTGTAACAGAATGCCATACTGGGAGGCTTATAAACAGGCGAAATTTACGTCTCATAGTTCTGGAGCCTGGATGTCCAGGACCATGTGCCAACGTGGTCGGATTGCCGACAGCCGACCTCTCTCTGTGTCCTTATGGGGAGGAGGGGCTCTGTGGGGTCTTATTTGTAAGGACACTAATCCCACCGTGAGGCTCCACCCTCACAACCTGGTCACCTCCCGAAGGCCCCATCTCCTGATACCATCACCTGGGGGTCAGGTTTCCACACATGGATCTAGGGGGACACAGACACTCAGACCACAGCTGAGGGTACGAAGAACCAGGTGGTGAGCCTGGAATCTGCATGCACGGTCTGGATTAGGGGCTGGAGCGGCATGAGTTCCTGTCTCCTAACCAGGGTATTTGGTGCTGACTGCTATGAGGAGACGAGGCTTTGCGTCCAGGCGAGGCAGGATTGGAATTGGGGTCCCAGGAGGCTGGAAAGATCCAGGCACAGGCATTGTCTGTGTCCGCCTGGCCCCTGGGCGGGAGAGAGAGGTGTGTCCTGGAACTTGAAACTACAGGCTGGCTTCACACAGGCCCTGCTGGTCTAGAAATCCTCCAGCCAAGGCATGACATAAAAGCCGGCCAGCGACACGCCAGGCCCTTGGACCACGTGCTGTCAACTCCTCTGAAGGGATAACCCTCCAACCAGGTCCTGCTGGGGCTCAGCTCACAAGGAAACCAGCACCATGAGCTCAAAAACATGAGCTGGGGAATTCCCTGGAGGTCCAGTGGTTAGGACTCCGTGCTTCCACTGCAGAGGGCATGGGTTCAATCCCTGGTCAGGGAACTAAAATCCCACATGCCTCGCAGTGCGGCCAAAAAATTAATTAATTAATTAAAACAAAACAAAACAAAACATGAGCTTACACAACGTCAGAGACAAGCACCAGCAAGAGGGTGTCAAAGAGTGTGAAAAACGCAAAAGAAGGAGCCAACACCCAAGGGAAAAATGAGACATCATGGGAAAGGGGAGTGGAACTCGGAGATGTGAAGACGACCCTTGAGAGTACAAAGTGCACGGCAGGGTGGACGGCAAACTGGGCGAAGATGTGGAGAGAATTAGTGAATTTGAAGAGAAAGGTTTGGGGACAACCCTGAGTGCCCCACAGAGGTGCCGAAAGACAGAATAAATGAGAGGTCAGGAGACCAGGTGTGGGTGACCGGGGCTGCGTCTGCCTTCTCGCCCCCACTCCCCACGCCATCTTTTTTTTTGTTTTGCGGTCCGCGGGCCTCTCACTGCGGTGGCCTCTCCCGTTGCGGAGCACAGGCTCCGGACGGGCAGGCTCAGCGGCCATGGCTCACGGGCCCAGCCGCTCCGCGGCATGTGGGATCCTCCCAGACCGGGGCACGAACCCACGTCCCCTGCATCGGCAGGCGGACTCTCAACCACTGCGCCACCAGGGAAGCCCCCCACGCCATCTTTTTACTGGAACCAACCTCACCCAGGAGTACACATGTTGTGAGTCAAATAGTTGACAAAGACACTTGGGCCCATGAAGCCTAAAATACTTCTGATCCCTGCCCTAGAAGGAGCTCCAGAGGAGAGAGAAAAGAAAGGAAGGAGACGCAAGCGTTGAAAGGTTACAGGTGAGACTTCTCAAAAACTGATGAAAGCTAAGAAGCCTCAGGTTCCAGAGACACAAACATGGGTAAATATGATAAATAGGAGCAAATTCCCACCGAGGTTGGGCCAGGTGGGGCTGCAAGACCCAGGTGAATACAGGGTCCTGGTGAAAGTAGGGAGGGGGGTTTGGTGATTCATGGAACAGCCAGAAGATGGACGCAGACCCTGGAGACGATGGAACAGCATCCCCAAGGTTTGGAGGGAGGAGGGGCTGGCAAGACTCTGCGTGTGGCCACCAGTCAGTGAAGACACTTCAGACAAACCTGGACCGAAAGGGTTTCTACTCCCTGACTCCTGCTGGAGGGACTGCGGAGGGAGAGGGAAGATGCTCATGACAGTTACGAAGAAAACAATAAGAAATGTTATTCAAAGAGATAAAAGAAGATCTAAAAAACTGGAGAACTACGATGTCTATGGGTTGGAATACTCAATATGGCAGAGATGGTAATTCTCCCAAAATTAACCTATAAACTCAAGGTAACTTCCATCAATAACCCAACACCTGAAGCCACGTGATGCATGTGGGTGTTTAATCTCCAAGGAGTGTCCAGGGTTAGCGCTGTTATTTTCTGAACTTCCTAGCAGTCTGGAAATATCTCACAATTTGTTTTTGGTTTTTTTTTTTGGCCACTCCACATGGCATGCAGGATCTTAGTTCCCTGACCAGGGATCAAACCCTTGCCCCCTGCAGTGGACGCACAGAGTCCTAACCACTGGACTGCCAGGGAAGTCTCAATATCTCACAATTTGAAACTGGTTTTAAACAGAGGTTGGTTTTGGCTCCCAGGGCCTCCCCTCCAGATGGGACTCCCCCACACCCCACCTCCTGGGAATGTTTCCATCCACTTCCAGCTGTGACCAGGAAAGCAGGAGTGTCACATGGGTTTGATGATCCCTGCTCCTGGAGCTCAGGGCTGACGCTTTCTTCAGGCTGTAGAGAAACCTTGTCTGGTGTCCCAGACTCCTTGGGAGCTGAGGGAGCCAGGGAGGAGCACCAGCTCCTGTCCCTGGTGGGTGCTGGGTGGCACTGCTGGGCCGGGACAGCACCTGCGGGGTCAAGGGCCACCCTCGCCACGAGGCCCTCGCCCCCCAACACCCCAGGCCAACCCAGGCACCAGGAGGCAGAGCGCCAGGGGGCAGCACAGCCACAGCCCAGAATTGATGTGATTATAACTGGGGCTTGGAAGAGGTTTAATATTTAACAGGACTAAATATTTAAAAAGGATGAGTTGATAGGGAGCGCGGTGGCCCCGGGAGACAGCGGCAGGGACAGGTCCTGAAGATGGAGGCAGGCCTCAGACACCCAGGCCTGCCTTCCAGGTAAACAGCAGGAGCTCAAGAGGTTCTCTTCAGAGGGGATGATTTGGTCCCAGCTATCAGGGCTGACCAGAGGAGGTTCGTGCTGGCCACTGGCTGGGTGAGCAGAGGACGTCTCCAGCCCCCTCTGTGGAGCGCTGTTTATTGAGTGCCAACTGTGCCAAGCAGGGCTGGCGGTTGGGACTGCCTTGCAAGCGCTCCTGTGACTGTGAGGCACTGCCTCCTCCGGGAAGCCCACCTGGACTGGACCAATTCCCACACACTGTCACCCCCTGCACGGGCCCCTGCACCCTGCCATTTGTAAGGATCCTGAATGCTGCAGGGTCAGAGGTACCTCTAGCGCCCTGCGTGCAGTGGGTGCTCAGTGCCGTCCTTGACTGAGTGGCTCCCAGCCTGCGGCACGGGGGACCTAGCCAGAGTACATGTCTGCGAGGGAGGCCCAGCCCAGCTCCCCACCGCTGCCAGCTCTCTTGGGGCAGTGCCAGTTAGGGCTTCCCCTCTGGGGTCCCAGTGACCCACCAGAGTCTGTGACATAGGGGGAGGGGGTGGGGGCGGGGGTGGGGGGCTGCAGTGGGGTCAGACTTGGTTCACGTCCTGCGCTATCCAGCCGGGGAGGCTGCCTGGGGGTAGGCGGCTGGAGGGACAGTCGCAGGGAGCAGGGTGAGGAGGACACAGGGCGTGTAACTCTCCTGGGGCTGCCAGATGGCCTGAAATAACGGAAGCTCATCCTCCCACAGTCTGGAGGCCAGAGTCCCAGATCAAGGAGGCCCCAGGGGCTCTTCCTGCCCCTCCCAGCTTCCTTGGCTGGGAGCTACATCACTCCAGCCTCTGCCCCTGTCACCACACGGCCTCCCCGTGTGTCTGACTCTCTAAATCTCGTCTCTTGTAAGGACACAAGCCGTGGGACTAGGGTGCCCCCAATGACCTCATTTGCAGGTACCGGGGGTTGGGACCTGGACTTATCTTTTGGGGGACACAATTCAACCCACTACCCAGGGTCACCTGCACTGAGGTGGGGGCCCAAAGGTGTGTGGCCCTAGTCCCTCGATGCGGATTGGCAGGCGTGGCCGAGGACGTAGGCAGAGGTTCCTGACTCGGAGTCCATGGAGGGAGCTGAGACCGGGGAGGGTGTGGGCTTGTGCTTGGGAGAGCCGGGACCTTCAGTGACCAGAGACGTCGGTTGGTGCCGGCCACCCTGCCCCCAGAGACTGAGAACTACCCCCTCTGTTCAATCTTCCTTCTGAACTGGAAGGTTTGGTCTTTATCCCCCAAGAAAGCACTGGTGCAGCCGGAGCGGTTGTTCTGGAATTTCCAGGCGGCACCGTTCTCCGCGAACCCCAACCCCTGACTCCCCCAAAAGGTGTCAGTGAGCTGAGCACTGGGATGGACTGGACAGCGGATGGCGCTGGGGCGGAGCTCCTGGGCCTTCAGTCTCTGGGCTCCACTGTCCCCGCATGGTCGGCAGGAGGCAGCCATCCAGTCGCAGGGCCCAGGGTCCCCACAGGGCTCTCAGAGAAGCCCTCACCCCACGAGGCCTCAGCAACTCCAAGGGGGCCAGCAAGACCTCACGGCCCGGCCCTCTGCACCTGCGGACCTGTGGGCGGCTGCAGACGTCGTGGCCGGTGTGCAGGAGGAAAAAGGTTGGAGGGCCGCCAGGTGTCTGGCTCAGCCCCCGCCCCCGCCGGCTCGCTCCCGCCCTGGGGGGCAGCTTCCCACATGTAGCACCCCACGTGGCCAGGCCGAGCGGAGTCTGCGGAATGTCAAGGCCACGCAGAGGAAGTGAGCAGGGCAGCCAGCCCCTCGCGATATCTTGCAGACCCCGGGAACCCGGAGAGACAGAGCCCACACCCCAGGCCAGGATGACGGCCGCGTTCCACGTGGACCCAGAGCTTCCTGAGGCCATGCAGGTCTGGGGCTGGACCCGAGGGTATCAACAGGGCTGAAGGAGAAACAGAGCAGGGAGGGGGAGGCCCAGAAGGAGGCTGGATCCTCACAGGGAGCAGGGGGCACTCGTGAGCAGGCGGTCCCACCGCACGTCTGGTCTGGAGACACATGCAAACCTGGCTCAACCCTCCTCTGGCCACTGGGAGCGGGTGTAGGCTCAGGCCTGAGGCCTGGCAGGAACGCTGTCTGGGCACTCTGCCTCATGGCTATGTGACTTGCCCCTGAGCCTCCATTTCCTCATCTGTAAAATGGGTTGGAGAATCGTGCTTGCCACAGGGTGGTCACAGGGCTGTAAAATTAACAAACAAAGCACTAAGGCTGGGCCCTGGTTATCTGTCAGGGTTTCCTGCCAGATGGAGACAGACACACAGACAGAGGGAAGCAGGACAGAGCCCAAGAGGAGTGGAGGCCTGTTGGGAGGTGGCAGCCAGGCCAGGAGAAGGCTGTGACCCAGATTCCCCTGCCCTGCTGCTCTCAGGCAGGATACTCAGTTTGCTCACCTCCCGCCCCCCCTGCCACTCTGCACCCTTCTTTTGACCCTCATTCTGGGCTCTGCCCTGCTCTGCAGGCCCACTGCCCGCAGTGGCAGTGGAGCCCTGGGCCCTGTGGTTCAAAGGGGGCAACACTGTTGGGGTGGCAGGCAAGTTAGGGGTCAGGGGTCAGGGTTCATTGAGAAGGACCTGGGAACGGAGCCACCCCCTTCACAGATGTCAAGTGGGGAGGGGGCACTGGGGCTGCAGGGAAGGTTGTGGAGGGGGCACGGGAAGAAGAGACGCTGCCTGCCTCACATCACCCTGGGTGAAGGGGGCCTCCCCATGCCCAGGGGTCCCAGAGCCCACGAGATGCCGTGTGGCGGGGAGCAAGCTGGAGGCTAAGACGAGGCGGTGACGCCGCTCCTGGGCCAGCTCTGTGTGAAGGCCGTGGGGACAGCGGTGGGGGGTGGGGGTGGGGGACAAGGGCGTCTTTGCTCTCCCAGAAAAGGTCTTCAAGCTTCACGCGCAAAATTGTTTGTCTACTTGGCGGTGACTGGAGTGTAACAGGTGTTGAGACCTGGAAGGGGCCAAGCAAGGGGGTTAATTAGCAGCCTCTTCTTAGTTTCAGCAAATCTCTTTTGTAGCTCTGATAAATGGGTGACCGTAGAAGCAGCATATAGCATCACTGTTCCCTCATGGTTCACATCAGCAAACTGACCTGCTGGGACTTCCCTGGCGGTCCCATGGTTAAGACTCTGTGCTTCCACTGCAAGGGGAGCAGGTTCAATCCTTGGTTGGGGAACTAAAATCTCACATGCCCCGCTCATCAAGGCTCACCTCCCCCCAAAAAAAAAAATTGAAAAAAAACAACTGACCTGCTGCTGGTCAGTCTTTCTAGCAAGAATGTCCTTCCTCATTCTGGCCACCAGAACAAACTCCTATTCAGTCTTCAAAACCCCATAAGATCTGTACTCTTAAATTTTGAGCTTTTCACTGCATGCAGTTATTCCTCAATAGAGGTAAAGACCTCGGAAAAATTAGTGAGGTAGGAAGTGCCTTCTGTTTCCCTCTCTGGGAGTCGAGGTTGAGTGGGAAGGTGTGGACAGTGTGGGCCCCTGGAAGAAACCTGTTGGGTTGACTGTGAGCCACCACTCCTCCCTCTGAGAGAGGTGGCTGGGGGAGGAGTTGTTGTCACCTCAGGCATCCCCACCAAGAGGAGCTGGAGGGGGTCCTGCTTTCCTGTTGGACTGCTGCTCCTGGGGTCCTGGGCCGAGTCCTAAGTTCTGCCTGTGTCCCGAGGCACCGTGGGGACTGTGGCCTGGCCTTGGTGCCAGCTCCTGCCCCCTCTCCCCTCAAGGCCTCACTGTGTCCATCTTTGCCTCCATGGCCATCCTGGGAGTGGCCGGTGGCGGGGGCGGGGGGGGGAATGGTCTCCATGAAAACATCCATGACAACCAGTCGTGGGTGGCTGCGGAAGGCCTCCTGACGCCATCCAGAGGCAGAAAGTCGGCCAGAAAGAGGCCACGTGGGGACCTGGTGCCAGAGTTTGGGGGCATCGGCTGGCAGGCTGCAGGGCAGGTGGGGGAGGCCTGGGCTGGGAGCTGAAGCTGGTAGGCAGAGTTTGGCTCCCTCCTAATGCAGCCCCTTGGCCCCCACATCAGCTTGGTGGTCCCACAGTGCCCAGGTGCTCCCCGCCCAGGTGGCTCCAGAGGGCAGCAGTGACAGCCCAGCAGGAGGGGCCAGCCTGGGAACGGGCTGCCCTGCCCCACCCCCACCCCATACCCCCCACCGACACCGCCCCTGCCTCCTGCGCTGCCGGCCAGCTAGGCCTGGGGAGTGTCCCAATCACATGCTCCACCTGGCTGCGTGTCCAGACACCACAGAGTTCAAACACCTGGCAAGCAGCAAGCAGGCCACGCCCAGATCAGTTCCCTCCGTAGCCCAGGACTGAACCGGCGGAGGCACTCTGAAGCTACATACAGAGCAGCATGAGTTTAGGGAGGCCCACACCTCACTTCGTGGGATCCCTGTGCCCCGACCCTGCACTCTGGGGTAACAGCACGAGTGATGAGCAGCACCAGCCCCGTGGACCCCCTGTGTCGCTCCATGCATCCCACCTGAGTGCCCATCACCCAGTGATGAGGTGGAGACCCCACCTCTGACTCCTCAGCCGCCCCCAGACAGCCTGATGGGGTTGGGAGGCCCAGGGGAAAGAGAGTGTGCTCGCCCCGGGGCCGTCCAATGTTGGGGGTCCAGAGAGCGGAGATGGCTCTAGAGGCTCCTGGAAGTCAGAAGTGTGCTGTGGAGGGGGACCTCTCACCTGGATAAATGGGTCCCATGAGATGTGGGGGCCCCACCCCTCCTCCCAGAGGGGCAACTCAGGCTGACAAAGGCCAAAGTCTCGTCTGGTATCTCGGAGCCCAAGGTGGAGCCTCCTGGTGACCTGACCCCAGCCCCGACCCTGGGTTCTCCCAAGGAGGGTGCATGGCCAGCTGTGACTGCTGTAGGCCCCAGGGACCGAAGACCCTCTGCCCACACAGTTCATATAAATAAACTGTGCCTCTGGTCTGTGGGGGTAGACTGTCCAGTGTCCCAGGGAGTGGGCAAAGCTGGCCTCTGAGGCAGAGGGCTAGACTGGCTCAGCTAGAGTCTGGTGGACAGTGGGGCAAGAGGAGAACTTGGGCTTCTCAGGGGCTGAAGAGAGATCCCTGGCTACAGCGCCCTGCCCTGAATCACTCCTTTATTCCACAAGCACACAATGAGCGCCCGTGTGTGCCAGGCACTGCCCGACTGCCTGGGAGCATGGTGATGAGGACAGACGGGGTCCTGGGGACAAGGCAGAAAAGCAGAATCGAGCAAGGCAGGACGCCCCCTTGCCCCCAACAGGGAGTGCAGCCTGGGCGGACCTCAGGATTAGAGGTTACTGCTTCCACCGGCAATCCCTGCCAGGAGGCCCCTTAAACCGAGTCTCAGGACTTCATCCTGAAGGTTAAGTAAGATAACACCCTAGTAAATGTCTTAGCACAGCATGAGCCCCGGGGGCTCTGAGGGGCAGAGTGGGGGAAACGGACACTCAGTGAGGCTTAGAGCCACTGGGCCCCTGAGAAGAGGGTTCAGGTGGAGGCTTCCAGGAAAATCGTGGGGGCAGCAGGCTGGGTGCAAAGGCCTCGGAGGGGACCCCAGGAGCCCTGCGGATGGCTGGAGCTATACCCAGTGTCCCGGTCAGGGGCTCTTAAGGGCTGTCCCCCGAGTGTGTGGGTAGCACCCTCCCCATGCCTAGAGGATCACCATGAGGGGACAGGGGGGACCAGGAAAAGGTCACAGGGCACCACCGGCCAATGGGGGTGTGGGTGTCCCCCCCCTTGCCTCAGGGTGGGCACTCGGAGATGCCAGGGACCCTCAGAGTCTGTCCTTACCTCCGCCCCAAACTGGCACTGGGCATCTGCTCGCGATGGTGCATGAGGTCTGATCCCCAAACAAAATATTTGGTTTCCAGGGTTGATGGCCTTGAAATGCAAATATTGTTTCTCTGTTTCCAACAGTCACATTTGGGCTCCGGGAGCCCTGAGCTGGCTCCTGGCTGAGATAACCAGTGTCCACTGGCCCTGCCGAGAGCCAGGCAGGGGCGGCCCCTCTACCCCCCAACACCCTGGAAGTGGTGCAGGACCCCCACCACTGATTTTGTGGGTAAGGAAACAGAGGCTCAGGCCCCAGGGGCCAGAAGAGCTCCCAGCCCTGGGTGGGGCCAGCCTCGGCTCCTTGAGGTTCGCTGGGACCCCCAGGCTCTCAGGAGGGGCCCACACTGGAGAGGGCTGCCGGTCCCCAGGTGCTTCTGCCCAGTCCACTCGTCACACTGGTCTGTCTTGGCCAGATGACGCTGCCAGAGGCTGTTCACAAGTGGGCAGGCGTGGGGACCCACAGACGGCATCTCAGCACCGCCTGGACTTCAGGGCAGCACAGGGAGGGTCTGCGTGTGGATTAATCCGAAGACCCTCAGGCATGTAGGCTCTGCAGGTGAGGACTCAGGGATGACACAGGGGTTCCACACCGAAAACCACGCTGTTTTCTCCAGAGGAGACCAGGGGAGGTCTCTGAGGCAAGTTTAAGTGTCGAAATCTGCAAGCAGGTGTGGACTTTTGTTGTCCTAGCCCGGGGTGGGGGTGGGGTGGGGTGGGGGTACCTGCCAAGTGAGATGAGGCAGGAAAGGCTGCTTCCTTCCTTCTCAGGACCTGCCAAGCGATTCATCTCAGAAAAGCGGAACTACTGGACTCGGCAGCTCCTGTCCTGCTGGCAGCCCCTGAGGGATGGATGGGGGCAGTGACAGAGGCACAGACCCCACCCGCAGGGCCCTTCCCTGGGCTGTCAGGAGAGGGAGGCTTCTGGAAATTCCACCCCCCCCCCAACCCCGGCGGCTGCATGGGCCCCGCCCCTGCCTGGAGCATCTTCTCAGGTGCCGCAGAGAGGATGGGGCAGGAGGGCCCAGGCTGGCCTCCCTCTCGGCCCAGTGGAAAAGGCGGGGGACCCCTGGGAGGACGCCAGGCCCTTTCAGGAGGCACTCTCCACAGTCTCCGCAGGACCTGAGGTGTCCTGCACAGCTAAGCCTAAAGAGCCCCTCAACCTCATCCAGAGCTCAGACATCAGAGGAGAGATAAACAACACATGGGGAGGTGCATGTCTCCAACATGGTGGGTCAGTGGGCCTCGGGCAGGAGCAGCCTGGGCCCAGCCCTGCTCCCCGACCCTCCATCCCCCAGAACAACCTGTGTGGCCCCAGAGGAGAGGGTCGGCCGGGCCCCTCCTTGCTGAGGGGACACAGTCTTGGCCAGGATGCTGGGAGGCCCTGGGACCGCGAGGGAAGAGCTGGTGTCTGTGGTCAGCCTGCCTCCAGGTAGACGGCAGCAAAACCCCCAGGCCTCTGTCGGAGCAGGGGCTGCAGGGAGGGGAGCCCCAGGCCCTGGGGGTGGGGGTGGTTAGAGGGCCGCCCAAGGGCTGGCTGGGCACCTGGGTGGGGCTGGGGAGGCCCTGCAGAGAGCAAACGGCATAAAGGGGTGGGGAG
>RJWK010052917.1:0-15505 GCA_004363435.1 Platanista minor
CGCCCCGACAGCACCCCCTGGCGGCCCGCGCCCGCCGCGGGCCTGGGGGGAGGGGGCTTGGCGGGGGGACTCCGGGGGGCCCTCAAGGACTCGCGGGCCGGGGTCGGGGCCGGAACCTCGGGCGGAGGACGTGGACCGGCACCGGTCTTCAGATGTTCCCAGGCTCTGGCCGGGTCCCTGGGCCAGTCTCCCGCCCTCACCCACCACAGCCCTCCTGTGACCTCCCCTTCACAGTCTGGGAAACTGGGAAACGTTCCGACCTCTAAGCTCAGTAGGCCGCCGAGCATGGATTTCTTCACTTACTGGCACCTCGCCGGACGCAAAATCATCGGCAGAGACAAGGGGTCCTGTCGTCATGGGGCTGGCACCCTGGTGGGCAGAGACAGACAGCAAACAAATGCTTCCACACGTGAGGAAGATCGTTCCAGGGAGTAATGAGCACTAGTCATTAGTGAAGTGAAGAACTGGGGCTACTTAACCCGGTGTGAGCAGGAAACTGACCGTTCCTGGCAGGGGGAGGAGCAAGTGCAAAGGCCCTGAGGCAGGAGAGAGCAGGGGGACAGGCAGAGCCGTAGGGAGGACCCGGGTCTTCAGGGCTACCAGGGCCTGGTGGGGACCTTGGATGAAATTCTAGTGCAATCGGCAGAGCTGGGGTAGAGGAATGCTGAATGAATGGGTGACTGAACCTATTATGAGCTTACAGACTCCCTGACTTCCTGCCCCAAAGCCTCCACTCGCCACGCCACAGCTGAGGCAGAAGGCCTCCTGCTTCTTCCCAGCCTCTGGGGTCTGTTGGTCCCACGAGCAGGGGAGTGTTGTCAAGGAGTCAGGGTCCCGGGAACTTCAGCCTCCTCACCTGTAGGTAAGGCCAGGTGGTGGGTACGGTGCTCTTACTATGTGAAAGAGGACTGTCCCCCTGTCTACACATCCTCTCATCTGATCCTGACACCCACGGCCCCCCCCGCCCCCCAGGAGGCAAACCCACCGCTTTTGTTCACGAGGAAACTGAGGCACAGAGCAGTGAAGTCATCTGTCCAGGGTCTCAAGCTAAGGTGACAAGCAAGACCCAAGACCTGCACCCAACTCAGCCACCACCCCCGAGGGCGAGCTTGAGAGACGGACAGAAGTGGGATAAGAGGGTGCAGAGTGTGGCTTTAAGCACAGGTTCTGGGGGAGACAGACCTCGTTTCTAAGTCTGGCTTCTCTGGGCCCAGCTGGGAGGCTTTGGAAAAACCAGTTGACATGCTGAGTCACGGTTTCCTCATCTGTAAAATGGGGGTAAGAGTAGCACCTACTTCCCGGGGTTCCTGAGGACTAAAGGAGGTGGAAGTGTGGAGCATCGAGCCCGGAGCCTGGAGGCCATGAACACCGTTAGTGCTTTAGGTCACAAGCTAGAGGAGGGGGAACAGGGCTTCCATACATCCAGGGGCTTCTACCCCCTGCCGTGTCCAGCCTCCTGCCCTCCCCTGCTCTGGGAAGAACCCAGGGAAGGCCTGGCACCAGGGACCTCAGTGGGCGGTGAGAAGAGGGGGTGTCCCCGGGGGGGAGGAGAAGATGGCGTGGTCTAGGCACTAACCACTGCCATTCTGAGGGCTCGTTGTGCACCAGATGCTTTCCGTGGGTGTGAGTTTCCTAGGGCTGCTGCGACAAATGACCACACATTTAGTGGCTTAAAACAACCCAACTTTATTCTCTACAGTTCTGGAGGGCAGATGTCCGAAATCAGCATCAACAGGAAAGTCCGTTCCCTGCCTTTTCTAGCTTCTGGAGGCCACATGCATGACATGGCTTGTGCTCCCTTGGTGACCTCCAGGAACCAGAAAAGGCAGGAAATAATTGCTTCTGTTGTCACAGCTCCTGCTTCCTCCCTTGACCTTCTTGCCTCCTCTTATAAGACCCTTGCGATTCCATTCGGGCCGCCTGGATAATCCGGGAGACTCTCCCATCTCAAGACCCTAATTTAAGCACACCTACAAGGACCCTCCACCCCCTGTTTTTTTGCCACATAAGGGAACATTCACAGGATCCGGGGATCAGGACCCAGATATCTTTGTGAGTTATTCAGCCTCACACTCCATGCATCCTCTCAGTGCTCCCTCATCACAACTCATTTTACAGATGAAAGAATTGAGGCTCAGAGAGGTCAGTCCCTCATCCAAGGTCACACAGCAGGTGAGCTTATTCACCTCTCCCATGCATATTAATTGAGTGCCCACCATGGGTCAGCCACTGGGTTAGGTTCTGTGTTGCCATGTAAGAGCTACCTGTGAAAAACGTGCTGTGGAGCCCAGGCACGAAGTGTTGTGACCTGGTCCTGTTGAGGAATTCAGGGAAGGCTTCCTGGAGGAGGTGACCTTTGAGCTGAGATCTGGAGGGTGATCCTTAGGCCTCTTCAGAAGGCTGGGTAGACCAATTTAGGGAGGGGAGGCTTCTGAGCAGGAGAGTGCTCAGTCTTCTATGGGCACCATCAGGGGTTGGTCAGCAGAGCCAGCCCCTGGGAGATTTCTGCTGAGAAGCTACTTGTCACCTTTCGTGGGATGCGGTGGGAGGTAAGGCAGGAGTGGGCCCGCTGCCCAACACAGACACCCAGTACAGACTGTTGCTACGAAGATGTCGAACTTGCAGCCCCCAGGTGGGATCCAGGCTGCGGGCTTGTTTTGACTCGAGAGAAAAGTGTCTAAAGATTTTGGAGTTGAAATACCTTTAAGGAATCTAAATTCTTGCGGCCCTACCACTACCCACACCCACATTTAAATCACCGACTGCCCCCAAAGGCACTGGATTTGCGATATCCTCCCCTCTCCCCAGGGGTCTTAAGACTCAGTTTTGCATCTGTGCCTTGGCCTGGAACTCCCCCTCAGTTTTCTCCTAGGCCAAAAGGAGACAATGACTCCCACGTAGAGGGAGGGAGGTCCCCGGGGCTGGAAGACAGGGAAGGGGGATCCACCTCCGGACAGACTCCGGTACCCTGAGGGACTGGCTTACTGGTGGCTCACCTCCGTGGGGACGTCCCCAGTTCAGGAGGCCCCCTTGCTCACACGGAAGACCAAGCACAGGGAGGGGAGGCACCTGGAGTGGGGCGTGCGGAGTGGGCTGCAGGTGCTTCTGAGGGCCCAGCTTGAGCTCCGCGCAGCCAGCCTGCCTACCCAAGGAAGCTACATTAGGGAAGGATAAAGTCCTACCTTGTCTCAGCTGTTGTGGATCTCTGTGACAGAGAACCTTTGTCCCAGCTCACACACCTGTCTCTTGGTGGTTATCACACCTTGATTTTCTGGGGGAACATCCCTTCCCACTATCTGCCCATGTGGTTCAGCCTGGGCTGACACTACCTCCGGTACACAGAGATGTTCATGGGATTCAGGTTTAACCAATCAAAGTGCCCCATTTCCCTGGCTACAGTGGCTGGTTCAGGGATGGCCACATGGCCCAAGGCTGCTGGCAGTTTTGCAGGAAGCATTGAGCTTTGCTGGAACCTCCAGGGGGTGTTAAGCTGGTTGGTTGTGGGCCTGAGAATAAAGCCAGTATGTAGGAGAGCAGTGTCAAAACACACATAGAGACACTGGCTGGGCACCTGGATCCAGCTACGCCTGAAGCTCAATTACACGCAAGCCAATAAGTTTACCTGTTTACCTAAAACAGCCTAAGTTTGTTTTCTGTCGCTTGTCTCAAAGAGAACTAAGGCTGCTTTACCTGGAGAAGAAAAATTAGGGTGAGGAGGGCAGGGGACTGACTTCTTCAAAGATCTGAAGGGCTGCCCTGGCCTTGTGTACTCACATGCAGATTGTGGGTTTCCAGTGAGTGGAAAGACCTGGAGCAGCATTTTGACTCTTTATGAGGCAGAACTTTCCCACAACAAGAACTGTTCACAGGGGACCATGCACTGCCTCAGGACAGAGGAAGTTCCCTCCTTGGGGCTGTGCAAACAGGCAGGATGTGGTGGAGGGGACTCAGGCTGGCTGCAAGGACAGCAGTCCTCTCATCAGATGGATATGAGCTGGGACCTCAGACCAGCTTTAGTGGACAGCTGGGGATCATCAGTGACTCCCAATGTTTAATTGTAAAATATTTAAGATAGTCAACAAGGTACAAGAAAAATTCAGTGATCACCCCTGCATCCACCATTGTCAGCTGGAGAAATAAAACCTCATTGATACAGCTGAGCTCCTGGTCATAGACCCCCTCCAACTTTAAGCTGTTACTACGTGTGCACCATCCTAAGTGTTGTGCAGGTCACAGGTTTTTTGTTTTTTGTTTTTTTGCGATACGCGGGCCTCTCACTGTTGTGGCCTCTCCCGTTCTGGAGCACAGGCTCCGGTCGCACAGGCTCAGCGGCCATGGCTCACGGGCCCAGCCGCTCCACGGCATGTGGGATCTTCCCGGACCGGGGCACGAACCCGTGTCCCCCGCATCAGCAGGCGGACTCTCAACCACTGCGCCACCAAGGAAGCCCTGCACAGTCATTTTAAAAACAATACTTCTCAGTTTTCTAAGCTCTTTGCACTGTCAACTCAGGTCAGCCTCCCAAGAGCCCAGGGAGGGGGCACTGCATCAGCCCATTTTACAGATGCAGAGGCACCAAGAGGGCATCTCCCGTGGCTGCCGTGACCACTGCCGCTGACCTACTGCTTTAAGACCACAGTCCTGGAGGTCAGGAGTCCAGCTCAGCATCCCTGCGGCTCCAGGCGACAATGGTGTCTCGCCCTTTGCAGATTCCAGGGGCCACCTGCAACCCTCAGCTCGTGGCCCCTTTCTTGCATCTCTGCTTGCATCGTCACCTCTCCTCGCCTGTGTCGGTTCTCCCCCACTTCTCTCCTGAAAGGACACTTGTGATGACATTTAAGGCCCACCCGCATAAGGTGGGATCATCCCCACATCTCAGGATCTTTAATCACACCTGCAGAGTCCCTTCCCTTCTGCCACCTGAGGTCATACTCACAGGTTCTGGGGATTGGGGTGTGGATATCTCTGGGGCCATTATTCAGCGGCCACAGAAGTGTCCCCAAGCGGCAGAGCTGAGACACCCCTGGTGGTCTGGCTCCAGTCTCTGTGCCACATGTAGTGCCTCCCATCCTGGAGGTCTGTGGCCTGGCTGACCACGTGGGGCAGGGTACTCGAGGCAGGAGGAACGTGACCCTAGCCTGCAGGCAGGAAGAAAATCCACACAGCTCTGTGGGGTGGAGGGAGAGTACAGGTTACGTGGGCCCCATGAGGCATCACTGTCCACGGTGGGCCACATGGAGGCCGTGGCCAGGGAGCCTCCATGGACGGTGGGGCACAGCTGTCCCTCCCACCCCCACAGCAGGGCCTGGACGATGGTCCTTCCAGAGAATGCACCGTTTAGGATGTGCCAGGCAGAGGGCCAGACGGTTTTTCCTGTCTCATTTAGACTTGACAACCATAATCTCTCGTGTACCCATTCTGCAGATGTGCAGATCGAGGCTTATCTGCAGTGTCTGGCATTTCTTGACCACAGCCAAGCCCTGTGCTCCCCGCCTTTACAGGTCTAGTCTCCCAGGGTGCCCATAGTGCCCTATAGGGAGGAACTGTTCCCCGTCTGATTGTACAGAAGGGAAACTGAGCTGAATGATCAGAGGATTGTCACAGACACGGAGGACAGTGCCTGGCAGAGGGATGAGGCCCAAGCTGGCCTCCAGAGCTGCACTTTGGTGTGGAAGCAGAGGGCCCCAAGGTCACGTTTGGGTGGGCTGAGGGGCCCCGAGGCCACTCCCTCTCAGGCCCACAAAATGGCAATGCTGCAGCCACCAGGCAGCAGGGTGGGAGCTGCGGGGAGGGGACAAGGGGAGTGGGGGCACTAGGGGATGGAGTGGAGGGGAGGGAGTGGGGAGGTCCAGGAGGGTCACCATAGTAACAGAGTCAGCTCTGCTCTCAGGCCCAGCTGCCCCTGGGGAAGGAGATAAAACGTTTTCTATTGATTTCTGTCTGGAAAGTCATCGGTGATAAGCTCCTCCGGCCAATATGGGGCTGAGGCCTGGCTGGTGGGAGCGTGCGTGGTGACTACACGCTCCCGGGCTGTGGAGTCGGATCGGGAGGTGACCAAGCCAGCAGGGGCAGGCTGGGCAGGGAGCCACATCCTGGGCTTCAACCTCCCACCTTGGTCTCCCCTTCCACTCGACGGAGCAGCAGCACCTGGCCTGCCTGCGTCCCTCCCGGCTGCGATGTGTCAGGGCTGAATGACAGGAGGAGAGGGGCTGGGGCCCGGCAGGCGTGGTGGACCATGGTGCTGTTCACCTGTACCGTCTCCATGGGTGTCCACCTACATCTGCGGCTTCCTGCAGTCCACAGGTGGTACGGTCTGCCTTGCGCCGGGTGCGGGACAGGCCAAGGAGCAACGGTGACCAAAGCAGACACAAATTCATGTCCTCGTGGAGCTGACATCCTGGGGGGTGGGGGGACACAGACAAACACATAGATAAGTAAATACACAGGCTAGTTGTGAGGAACTGGCTCTGAGTTATTTAAGTAGGAAGTCGTGGAGAGCTGCAGGGGGGTGCCTGCCCTGCCACGGGAACAGCAGGTGCAAAGGTCCTGAGGCCGGAGCGAGGGGGACGGGAGGAGGCCTGTGGGCCAGAGACGGTCAGGAAGGGCATGGGTGGCCACGGAGAGACCTCTGGCTATGACGCTGAGTGAGGGGAACACCTATCCAGATGGGCAACCTCAGGGACTGGCCAGGGTGTGGGCCGTGGGTTGTGAAAGTTCTAATCCCAGATATATTCTGAAGGTAAAATTGACAGGGTCAGAAAGAGAGGAGTCCAGGGCACTTGGGGGCTTTGGCCTGAGCGACTGTCCTTGTGCTTGCCTTAGGCAAGGGGCCCGCTCTTTGTGGGTGTCTGAGGTCCACAGGCTCAGGTGAGTGAGGCTGGGGTCTTGTGTCTGCGCACACGGCTGTGGGCATGTGCCCTCAGAGTCCAGGGCAAGGGTCTCACCCCTTCCTCCACCCCTCCTGCTTTCCCAGGTGGGGCACCAGCCCCAGCCAAGCAAATCCCTGCCCACCTCCTCTCTGCAGCCCCCAGGGCCTGGGGACTGGGAGCTGGCCAAAGGCAGAGGGAACGGGCCAGGAGGGGCCGTGACAGGCCCTCAAGAAACACTCGTGGGGTGAACGTGGGCACTGTGGATCCAATCCTCCCGGGGGTTGCTGGGGTCCATCCTGGGGCCCCGAAAGGAGGAATCTGCCCCACAAGCCCTCACACCCCGGGCCCCTCCCTCCGGAAGTCAGGAAGCATCCATGGGTCTGTTCAGCTCTCAGAGTTCCTCCACTCCCCTCCTCCTCCCCACATCCTGCCCAGCCTCCAGGACCAGCTCAAAGCCTGGCTCGGGGAGCCTGAAGAGACACCAAGAGCACGGGGCCTGGGTCACCAGAGGGGCCCACTGCTGCCACCTGTTGCCACGTGCCCTGGGGCAGGTCTACCTTGTGTCCACCTCTCTGGGCCTGGAGCAGCGGCGCCTGTCCCGTGGACTGGTCCTGCCAGTTTGTGACCCGTCAAGGGGGCTTCAGGAAGGTAGGAGACGGCTCGGGTGCCCTCCCCATGCTCACTCCCCCCACCCCCACCCCCAGGCCCATGCCCTTCATACTGGGGGTCCCCCCAGGCAGGCACCGCAGGCCCCTGAGGCCCCTGACGTTGGTACCACACAGGATCCGGGGTCTGTGGCTGTACACGGCCCCCCTCAGTCATGCAATGGTCACGGCCAGAGCCAACTTCAGGAGCAGGCACAGCTCAGACCCCGTGTGGCTCTCTGTGGCCCACTGAAAACGGCCCACGCCCCAACCCCTGGGACCTGGATGTCACCTATATAAACAGCAAAAGGAGTCTTTGAGGGTGTGATTGAGTTGAGGACCTTGAGGTGGGGAGATCGTCCTGGATCATCCACGTGGCCCTAAACGCCGCACAAGTGTCCTCTGAGAGAGGCCGAAGGGATGTGATCTGCCAGGGAGGAGGCCATGTGGCCACAGAGGCAGAGACGGGGGCGGGGCTACAGCCACGGGCCTAGGAAGCCACGGAAGCTGGTAGAGGAGGGAGTGTGCCCGCCAACACCTTGATTCGGCCAGCGATACTGGTTCTGGACTTCCGGCCTCCAGAACCGGGAGAATAAACGTCTGTGTTTTAAGCCACCACGTTAGTGGGGCTGTGTTACGGGGGCCACAGGAGCGAATCCACTTACATTTTAGGCCTTCTCAGCTACCACCCTGAGCCCCTCCTTGTCCACTGCTCACCCGGAGCTGGGAGGTGAATGTGTAGGGTAGGGGGTGGTCACTCATTCCTGCAGACCCCCAGGGGCATGTGGAGGGGAGGGAGGTGGCCGGGGCCCAGAGCTGCTGGACCCTGAGCTCAGGCCTGGGCTCCTGGGGATGCCTGACCTCTGCCCAGCTCCTGGGTGTCAGGGTGCAGCTGGGGTCACCCTGGAGAAGGCGGCACGGTTCCTCCTGGTCTCGGACCAGAGGGCACAGGATGTCATTACCCCCAACCCTTGCTGGGAGCTCGGCAGGAGGAAGCCCACAGAGCAGGGCGTGTCCACACCTGCGTGTGTGTGTGTGTGTGTGTGTGTGTGTGCGTGCTGGGATGTGGGGCACAGATGCGCAGCTCTCCCACACTGGTAGGGAGCAGGTGTGTGTACCTGGTAGAGACCCAGCTGAAAATGCAGGTGTGCCAGAAGCAGCCTGCTTCCTTCCTGTCTTTAGATCAGTTTAAATCCTGTGCTAAGCCCACCTCCAGCTGGCTGCTGGGAAACTAGATCTCAGCCGTTATTGGAGCTCCTGTCTCCTTCAGTGATGCGAAGGTACTCAGGCCTCTCTGAGTCTGGCCACCTTATCTGGCAGGGCTGCGGGTCAGGACAGGTGACCGCCTCTTCCTGGCCTGGAGAGACACCAGCAAAACTCCCTTGGAGAGGAAATGCCGGGGCCACCTGCCTGGTGGAGCAGGGGAAGGGCCGGTAACTAGCAGACAGAACAAAACCGAGATGAAAACTCGCGTTCGACCGTCTGGAGCCCCGGAGGTGGCTGCTCCTAGAGGTGTTGGTAGCTACGTGGAGCTGTTTGAATTTCCACTAATCAAAGGGGATAAAAAAATGTTTTCTGTGGTTTCTCGGTCGCATCACCCACAGCTCAGGTTTTCGAAGCCACGTGTGGCTACCTCGGGGGGACACCACGGAAAGCGGGTGGTCCAGCATGACACGAGAGCCGTGCTTTTGAGTGGAGAGGCCTGCCCGTTTTGCAGACGGGAAGGCTGGGACCAGACCCAGCTCTCAGCGGCCGGAAACTTCAGCTCCTCCAGGCTCCATCCCATAGTAACCCCAGGGCGGCCTGGCAGAGTGAGCATTGGTGCTGTCCTCTGCACCCCTGGGCAGACGAGGGCTTCAGGATAGTGCTCCTACCCCTGCGGGAGGTGGAGCCCCCCGAGCCCGACATGTCGAGTGGCACTGTGGCTCCAGCCCTGCCTTGGGCTGGCCACCTCACTTCTCTGTGACTCAGTTTCCCTTCCAGGAGATGGGGAACGGGGACTGTGACAGCCTCACAGGGCTGCCATGTGATTTCTATAGGTTAATATCTGTAAAGTGCTCAAGTCAAGACACAGCCTGGTGTGCAGCAAGTGCCATGTCCACTCTCTGACATTTCAGAGACGATGGTGTTCTGTGCAGAGGAACAGGCCCTGTGCTGTGTCCAAGTGACCACAGGTGCCAGGCTCCTCTCCCAGAGGCTGGAGCCTGGAGGACTTGACTGGACTCAAACCCCTACCTTATCCGTGCTTTAGCATTCACTGGACAAACGTTTACTGAGCTTGCTCTTGAGGGGCGCTAAGCTCATATGATATAAATCTGGAGCTCTGGTGGCCATGCAGGCCAGGGAAAGCTGATCTGAGAATAAGGTAAACCAGCAGAAAGGGAAACCCAGAGGAAGGCTCCTGAAGATGTCTGAGAGCTGGATCCAGCTTTATCTGAAGCTAGTTTCTTTCCAGTTACATTCACCAAAGAATTTTTTTGTCATTTGCAACTCAAAGACTAATGGGAGGCCAGCTCATCCAACCCTTTGCCCCTGAAGCCAGATCCTTTTCCATAAAAACTCTGACAGCTTCTGTTTGAATGCCACTCATGAGGGAGATCTCACTACCTTCCAAAGGATGGCCAGACTGCTTGCTGCTGGAGAAACCATGCTGCTGAGATGGTAACCTGCTGGCTACCTGCTGGGTGACCCTGAGGGAGAGACTTTCCCTCTCTGAGCCTCAGTTTGCCACCCGTGGAATGGGTTCCCTGGCGGCGCTCATCAGGAGGACACTGAGGACCCAGGGAGAAAACGTGTGTGAAGTGCTGGGCCCAGGACGCACCTGGCACAGACCCTGGGGAGCTGGAGCCTCGTCCCCGATGTGGATGAGGAAGTGCAGGTTCCACATACATCTGATAGGTCAGCTCGCGGCCAGGAAGGGCTGGCACCAGGGGTCTGCGGGGAGCCCAGGAGCATCGCCACAGCCATGATGCACATGGTTTGCCACTGTGCACAGCCCAAGCTGGTGCTGTCCGTTGTCATAGTGATGGAGGCCCGTTGGAGTCCTGGGCTGTCAGTCACCTGGGCCTGTGCTGTGGGACGCGGGCATGAGTGGTTTGTGTGCCCGTGTGTGTGGGTGCTCCAACGGAACACCTGTGCACAAAGCTGCGCAAATCTATACGTGGTGACGTGGGCAGCGTGTGTGCATCGTGTGTCTCTGGCCTGAGGCTGGGTGGGCGAGGGGTGGCCCAAGTGTCTGACTGCGGCCCTCGTGGGCACCCCTTCTGAGCCACAGTTTCCTCCTCTGTGGACACAGCAGGTTGTGAAAGGCAGTCGCACCCGATACTTCATATAATCTTCACATGAGTCCGGGGACGGCAAAGTTAGTCATTCAACATGTCTTTATTGAGGGCTGACTGTGTGTCAGACCCTGTGGACACAGCTATCAACGTCCCTTCCCTTGGGAATCTTCAGCCTGATGGGAGATGGACAGCATGCAAGTCAGCCAATAAGGACAGTGCGTGATGGGTGGTCAGGGGGCAGGCCTGTGAGCAGAGGCCAGAGGAAGGAGGGACACGTAAGCAGAGGGAACAGCAAGTGCAAAGGCCCTGAGGTTCAGGTGCTGTGGGGCCGATGTGCTGGAGTAGTGTGGGCTCCACAGCAAGGGGACTGTGGTGGGAGGGAACAGAGGGACCAGGGCTGTCCACAGGGCCGAGCAGGACGGGGCTTGGATGCCAGGCCTGGGGAAGGGGTTTAGTTAAGGCTGAGGAAGCCTGGACAGCTCTTCACCTTGGAATGGCCCAGTGGGCCTGGGAACTGGTGTGGAAGATGCATGGGGGTCCCAAGTGGTGGGTGACAAAGAGGGGGGTGACAAAGCTGTCTGCTGGTGGCAGACAGCTCCCCTCCCCTCTTGCCCGGAGTGACTCTGCTCCGGCCCCTCTGCAAGCTCTGCTCAGCAAAACAAACCCAGAACCTTCACAACTCGGTAAGAGGACAAACAACACAATCAAGGTGAGCAAAAGACCCGAGTAGACACTTCCCCACAGAAGAGGTACAGAGGGGCAGCGAGCGCAGGGGATGATGCCCCCCACGGCCACCAGGATGGCTACAAGGGAAAAACGGGTAACACAAGTTCTGGTGAGGATCCGGGACACGGGGCCAGGGGAGCGCTCACACATGGCTATGGGAATGTGAAATGCACAGTCACTTTGGAGAACAGTCTGGCAGTTTCTTATACGGTTAAATATACACTTACCGTACAATCTAGCCTTTCTACTCATAGGTGTTTACCCAAGAGAAGTGAAAACATATGTCTGCACAGATGCTTGTGGCAGTTTTATTCATAATTGCCCCAAACTGAAAACAACCCAAATGTTCGTCAACTGATGAATGAATACACAAAATGCAACACATCCCTACGATGAAATATTATTCAGCAATAAAAAAGAATGCACTGCGGGATAGGCAGAGCCATCAGTGAGTCTCACATGCATTTCGCTGCAGTGAAGGAGCAGGATCGCGAGGCCACAAACTGTGATTCTGTTTACGTGACGTTCTGGGAGTGTGGAAATGACAGGGACAGAAAATGGCTGCCAGGGCCTGGATGTGGGGGGAAGGCCAACCCAGGGGGCACCCAGGAACGTTCTGGGGGTGAGGTAAGTGTTCCATGTCGTGACAGTGGTGGTGGTTACACGGTTTTACATATTTGTCAAAACTCATAGAAGCGTACACTAAAAACCAGGCAGTTTAGCTGTATGTCATTACACTGTACTGATCCAGCCTCAAAGCCTGGGGCTCATGACTTCCCACCGTTCACTAGAGCCATGGAGGGACCTCCGGAGAGACCACTCTCTGCCCTGTTCCGTTCGGCCGCCTGGGCCTTAATCTGGCTGTGAGAGCAGAATCAAACATTCTCAGTGAATGTTTGCTTGACTGCTTTGGAAATGATTCCCTCCCCAAACTGACGGCCCTAGTTTTCAACAGCTGAGGAACAGCCGGGCCAGAATGTCAGGGGGTGCGGAGAAGCTGGGCGTGAGTGTGTTGAGTGCATGAGGCAGGGCTCCGTGTGGTCCCCTGTAGAATGCGGCGTCCCTGACCACCACGCGAGCTCTGGTTCCCCTCCTGGCACCAGGCAAGGTGACATGGACGCTCCCGCTCGCTTTGAAGTCAGGGTGGTAGGTGACTTGCTCCGGCCAATGAAATCATGCTCCAGGAAGCTGCTTCAAGAGAGGGATTGCAGTTCTTCCCTTTCCCTTTGCCCAGACCTGCCCAGATCCTCACCAAGACAGAGCCTCGGCAGCCTGGGCGACTCTGACATGCGGTGTCTCCCTGCCCATTGGGTCAGATGTGCAGCATGAGCGAGAAATCACTTCTTTCTTTTTCGTGCTTTCCATCCTTCTAATCCTCGTGACAGTGCCTTTCACAGAGCAGAGGTTTTAAATTTTAACGAGGCCCAACTCATCGATTCTTTCTCTGATGGATCACGACTTGGTGCTGTATTTAAAAACTCATCGCTCAGCCTTTGTTCTTTTAAGGTTTAAAAGCCACTGAGATTTCGGGGCTGCTTGCTACGGCAGCATAACCTCACGTGTCCTAACTGATGCAGCAATTAGAACAGAACTGTCGCTTGGCCTGCAGAGTGAGGCTCCAGAGCAGACGGTCCAGCTCTGCTACAATCCAGACAGTGGGGGACCGGGGACCCCCAGCCCCCTGCCAAAGCTGGGCCAGGATGCCGCTGCCAGCACAGCAGCCCCCCAGCGTTGGATCCTAGAGCCAACACCCCACCCCCAGGCAGGGAGGAGCCCCCTCCCTGCCTCTCCTTCCTGGTCTGGAGATCAGCACGTTGAACAGCCACAGCAATTTCGAATCCAGAACCTAGCTGCAGGGGATCAGGAACAGGGACTCAGCTTTCTGGCCTCACTGTCCAGGGGGGCGGGGAAGGAGGTGGGGATGGGTGCTGAGGGCCACTTGGCTGTGGCCCACAGTCGGGGTGGGAAGGGGGCACTGTTGCCAATAGAAGACGTTAGGGCTGGGAGGGGAGAGGGGCTGAATGGGCAGGTGGCAAAAGTATGAGGGTGCCTGGGGGGAGGGCAGGGTGAAGCTTGGCCCTGGAGAGGGCAGGAAGGTTGGGGAGGGGTGGGAGGGACTCCAGAGATGGATTACCGTTTGATCTTGGCTGTGGTCCTGGGGAGCGTTCCCCCCAAAGTCATGTCCACCCAGCCCCACAGAATGTGACTTCATTTGGAAACAGGGTCTTTGCAGATGTACTTAGGTAAGGATCTCTAGGTGAGATCACTGTGGATTTAGGACAAGGCCTAAATCCAATGACAGGTGTTCTTATAAGGGGAAGATGCTACACAGAGACACCTGGAAGGCTCACTGTGGTCGTCATCATTCCCGGTCACGGCCGGGCCAGTGTCCCCGGGGAGCAGGGGTCACCTGCCTGCATGGCAGAATTGAGGGGAAACTGAGGAATTCTTCCAGAATCCTGGTTTCCCAGGCCTGTAAGGGGACAGAACCAAGTCCAAATTGAGGGTTAAGGGCTACGACACGGGCCCAGCGGTCCCAGAGACACCGTGTGGCCTGAAGAGCCAGAAATATCTGCTCCCTGGCCCTTTACAGGTTTGCCGACCCCTGTGTGAGTGGCCGTCCACGTGGGGCCTCCGGAAGGGAAAGGGGGCGGGGTGCCAGGCGTCAGCAGGCCGGCCCAGGAAGGACAGGTGCGTGGTTGCCCCGTGTCCCCGTCGGTGACACGCCTGGCCCTGGTCGTCAGCACTGAGGTGGGGAGGGGGCAGCGTGGGACCCACCTGTCAGAGGCGCTCGGGGCTGGATGGGCCCGTCCAGACAGGGACCTGGGGTGGCGGCCGTGTGGGGAAAGAGCCCCAGCAAGCCCCGTCGGGAGGAAGGAAAAGAGGAACCAGCGCCACAGTGTCGGTGGCCTGGGTGAGGCTGGAGTCCTGGGGCACCTGGGACCAACCTCCACCGGCCACCCAAAGAGCAGCGCTGGTCATGCCCCCGTGGTCCACCAGGTGGCGCTGCTCCCCCGGCAATGACTCCCGCACCCTTTTAAAAAAATAAATTTATTTGTTTATTTGTTTACTTATTTATAGCTGCGTTGGGTCTTCATTGTTGCTGCGCTTAGGCTTTCTCTAGTTGCGGTGAGCAGGGGCTGCTCTTTGTTGCGGTGCACGGGCTTCTCATGGCGGTGGCTTCTGTTGTTGCAGACAGAGCGCAGGCTCTAGGCACGCGGGCTTCAGTAGTGGCTCGTGGGCTCTGGAGCGCAGGCTCAGTAGCTGTGGCGCACGGGCTAAGTTGCTCCGCGGCATGTGGGATCTTCCCGGACCAGAGCTCGAGCCCAGGTCCCCTGCACTGGCAGGCGGATTCTTAACCACTGCGCCACCAGGGAAGTCCCTTCCGCACTTTCTAAAGGGCCAGAGACACCAGGGTTCCACCCGCAGCCCCGCTCAGATGACAGCCCTGCAGGACCACCTCTTCCTTAGACACCTGCTCCCGGCCTCCGCCCCACAGGAAAGCAGTCTTCGGGGAAAATCCATGCTCCCCTCCCCTCACGGCTTGCCTTCCCTACCTGTCTTGTTGATAGGAGAGAGGGTCCCGAATCCCTCAGTGGCAGGGACTGTGGGCTTCGTGGCCCTGAGTCCACGACAAGTGCGGGGGACTCAGTCTGGAGCCCCCTTGGGAGGAGACCCGCAGGTAAGGAGAGCTGGAAGCTGGGGAAGGGGAGTCAGAGGCAGAGAGAGAAGCTGCTCCCGCTGGGACTCACGGACACAAACAACAGAAGCGTGCTCTCTCCAGCACTGGGGGCCAGAAGCCTGAAACCAGTACTGCTGGGCCAAGATCCGGGTGTGGGCAGGGCTGCCTGTCCCCAGGCTCCTGGGGAGGGTCCCCTCCAGGAGACCGGCTCCAGCTTCGGCGCCTGACCCCGCCTTGGCCATGGTTCCCCACCCTCACACACCACCCCCACACCCCACACCCCCACCCACACCCCCACCACCA
>RJWK010052918.1:0-15505 GCA_004363435.1 Platanista minor
TTCACCATTTCCTCTTAGGTCCCCAGAGTTACTACTCCAGCTACTCCAGCATCATCCTACTCAAGCAGAAGTGTGACAGAAGAAGTCCTACCAGAGAAGGACAGTGCTCTTAACTGATTGCGGTTCAAGTAACCTACGTTTGCAGGTTTTATGAAAGTACATGACCATATGACTCTATTACCAGGGCCTTTCCAGGGACCCTGGAAAGGGCCTATGTAAGCGTGCAGCCCTCACGCACAAGCTCTGTTAGCTCTGTGGCACGTTGACGTACGAAGATTTACTCACATTAGACTGGGCCTACTTCCCTGGATAGTCGAATGCAAGGATTGCCATCACTGGTCACCAAATGTTGAGGCATGACTGGGACTTCAAGCCAACTCCATTGCCCAGGGTTTCCCTAACTTGAAGATCTTGCCAGTTTTGAGTTCCATTCCTTCACGTTCTCACCTTCATGCAGTAGATGAAGAAAAGGTGAAGCTTTAAGGAATTTGTCTCTACGAGGGAAATAGGTTTGGCCTGGACTTTGCCATCCACAGCAGAAAGGGCTTCCCCTGGGTTCTCTAGGGCCGTTGTCCACATAAATACTTCTAATCACCTCACGTCAACACATCAGCGCCATTTTGGCAGCCTACTCTCTTGCAGTCTCACAAAAGAAATACTGTACCAGCGAGCAAGAGTGATCAGCTGTCTGGCTGCCCCCCCTAGAACTAGCACCTGGCTTGAGGCTTCTGGACGACCTGATGGGCATGAGTCCTAGTGCTCCTTGGAGCATCCAGTGGGTCCCCTGTGTGGGGCAGAGGATTGGAGAGACCCTTGAAGGGGAGAAACCAGGACTGGGGCTGAGGCCCATGCAGGTCCAAGTGAAGACATGGGGCATGCTACCTGAATGATGCTGTTGGCCCTCGGGAGTCCTGGTACTGAACTACGACTGAAAAATTTTTGAGGAAGACACTCCAAAGCATGGGGGCCCCTGAGGTGCCTCTGCCTGGGTCTAAGGTCAGCACTTGTAGAGTACTGGCAAGATTCCTTTTTTTTTTTTTTTTTCCTTATGTATTGGTAATGACTGTGAAGGATCCAAAGATAGAACCTGCTGGAAAAGGCAAATTTTCCCTGAAATTGTTCACTGTCATTTTAATTGGTTTTATTTAAATGATTTTCTTAAAGAGTGTGGTGACTGGGCTTCCCTGGTGGCGCAGTGGTTGAGAGTCCGCCTGCCGATGCAGGGGACACGGCTTCGTGCCCCGGTCCGGGAAGATCCCACATGCTGCGGAGCGGCTGGGCCCGTGAGCCATGGCCGCTGAGCCTGCGCGTCCGGAGCCTGTGCGCCGCAACGGGAGAGGCCACAACAGTGAGAGGCCCGCGTGCTGCCAAAAAAAAAAAAAAAAAAAAGAGTGTGGTGACTGAACTTTAAGAAGTAGTAAGTGTGTTTTGTCTTGGGTGATGAAATACATGAATGTTTTGACTCCTGGCCACTTAAACGTGCTGTATTTCAAGCTTACCTCCTTGGTGGGACCTCCTTTCTCATCTTTTCCATGTGCTCCTTTTCCCATCATCCTCGTTCCAGTGATCCTTTATGGTCATTCCTGGATGTCATCGGTTGAAGATTTGAAAGATTGATAACTTTGTTGCCCATTGTCCTGTCTTTGTTTAGGAAATGGGGGGTGATGTTGGCAAATGGAAACCACAGTGGATGAGGATGCTTGGACCCTCTTTAACTAGTTTTCCCCTCTTTGTCTTGTGAGCTTGTCTTTTCATTGTCTTGGTCTTGCTGCCTCCCAGGGTCCGCTGCTTGTTCTTGTATATGATGTTGACATAGCTTGTGTATGAACAGTGCTTGAAGGAACTTAGTTTGGAAAATATAAGGTTGAAGGAAGATATGTGAGCTTCAACCATCTGAAGGGCCATCACATGGAAGGCAAGAGTGACTTATTCTTTGTGACTCCCAAGTAGCTAAATTAAGTCAGTGGGTGGGAATTCGAGGAAGATTCAGTCCCTGGGGAAAGAAAAACCCTCTTATGGTTGTTAGCGGTAGAATGAGCTTCCTTGTGGTGACCCTTTGGCAGATATGTTAGGGACTGGATTCAGACATTGGTTGGATTTGGAGTTCAACTGACAAGCTGAAGTATGAGAAAATTGGGATGACATCCCACGGTTAGAGAGCATCATCACAGAGTAAGGGCAGCCCTTTTATTTCATTTTTATTTTCTTCTGGAAGTGGTATCCTGAGTCTTTGACCCTTGTGTGCTGCATCCACCATCATGTTTAGCCCCTGTATGCTCTGCTGGCATGCATTCGCTGGCTAGGACCCTGTTCTCTCTGCTGATACTGGCTAACTCTTCTCATTGATAGGCCCCTGGTAGTCATGTCTCTGTTCACAACCTGCTGAGTCAGCTTGCCTAGGGCTCAGCTCTCTGTTTGTGGCTTGGGAGCTGATGTGTGGACTAGTCCTTCCCAATGCCTGTGATTCCCTGAAACTATGACTCTTGCCTTGTTTGGTTTGGGGTCTCAGTGTTTATCTTGACCGAACAGTGGGTCCCACTGAGGGGATGGATCATGGAATACTCTCACCACTATGACCCACCTTTTCTTTTTCATTCTCTCCTTCATAGAATATAGATTTCACAACAGAGTCTCAGGAAATGCTTTCTGACCTCCCTGGCTTCACTAAAACTGTCCTAACTGTTTGTCTTCTCCACCTAGCTTTGTTCTTTTCACCCAATCCAAAGTCTTATTGCCACCAGCGAGGCCACTGAGCAATGCTTAGCTCCACAAGAGGCCGTCAGATCATAAAGGATGCTGCTAATCCCTGTTTGCGTCCATGCCATTCCCACGTTTTAATGATGAATTTCTCCCTAAAGGAGAACGAATATATGTCTGATGAGGCCTTTGGAAGTAATTTCTTGCTTTCATGACTAGAAAAAATAAAGTTTTATGGAGCTGCATGTTGTAAAATATTTTACTACGTGGAATCTACCCTTCATCATTTAAAACAAAAATAGAACTGTATAGGAAAGAAAAGTACAGTGAAACAATTAAGCTCATTCATTCTTTCTTAAGTGATCTGGACTTAACCTCACCTGCCCAGAGAAAAGCTGGGCTGTGTCCCAAACAGTAGGAGGGAAAAACTAGCCATGCCAGACACCCACAGCAAGTTGATTTCAACCCTCACCCACGTCTTGTCCTGGGAGCAGACAGGACTCAAATCAGCTGCTAGGCTGTGCCTGTCAGGTATGGTCTGTGCTCCTTGCTAAGCCTCTTGTCTTTCTGGACCAAGATCCTTAACCTTTGTCACATCACTGACTTGGAGTGCCTGCTTGATCACCTGGCAGAAGTGACACCAGCTCTGGAGTACCTCAGCCTGCTGGGAAATGTGGCATGTCCCAACGAGCTAGTCAGCCTGGACAAGGATGAGGAAGACTACAAGAGATACAGGTGAGTATCTAGGGGTTTGAGCATGGTGTGAGAAGGGAAAAATGACATCTTTGGGGAGATAATATTATATTCTGGGGTGCATAGTAGATGTCTGGTAAGTATCAGTGGCCCCTTCATGCTGCATTAAACTTTCCCCCTTGGGTACCCTATAGCCAGGGTCTCCCTTCATTGAGGGTAACAAGAGTCAAGAAACATGAAAAGATGTTGTGTGGTATAGGCCAGGCATTGACAAACCTTTTTGTAAAGGGCTGGACATTAAATATTTTATGCTTTGAAGGTCATAACGTTCTCTGTCTCAACTAATCAACTCTTCCATTATAGTGGAACAGTTGGTAAATGAATAGGCAATGCCATGTTCCAATAAAACTTTATTTACAAAAACATGCAGCAGACCAGGTTAGACCCTTGGGCTATTTTTTGCTGGCCCCTGCTCCTTGTCATAAGATCTTCCTGTCTGCTTCTGAGTCACTATTTAGAGAGGGTACTTCCCACAAAGGTTTAGGGAGCTTATGTACAATCCCAAGAGGAAATCCCATGAGGCATATGGCTTGGTTCCATAGAGCTATGCCTCCGTGTCCACCAACAATGGGATTTGATGAGCTCCGGGTAGAAATGCTTTTTTTTTTTTCTTCTCTCAACTTCTGAACCATCTGCTTTGAAATACCTGATCCAAACTCACTTCTCTTTAGGGAGTCTTTGTGATCTGACCCATTTTATTAAACTCATTTTTCCTCTACACTTGGAATTGTGTATGCTCTTGTTGTTGTTTTTTTTTTTTTTTTGAGGTACGCGGGCCTCTCACTGTTGTGGCCTCTCCCGTTGCGGAGCACAGGCTCCGGACGCGCAGGCCCAGCGGCCATGGCTCACGGGCCCAGCCGCTCCGCGGAATGTGGGATCTTCCCGGACCAGGGCACGAACCCGTGTCCCCTGCATCGGCAGGCGGACTCTCAACCACTGCGCCACCAGGGAAGCCCGCTCTTGTTCTTGATTATTGTTTTGTAAATGTTTTGAATGATCTTTTCATATGTGTAATGTAGCTTTTCTCTCCATTATGATATGAACTCTCATTAACACCCCACCTGAATCAATGTGGAAAGAGGGAGGGAGGAAAGAAGGAAGGAAGGAAATGTAAGGCAGTTTGGGAGGACTGGGGAGAAAGGATAATGGTTCGAGAGGAACTGGTTCTATTGAGGTTCAGATTTTTAAATCTGTGGTGACCCACGAAGGAATGTAGTAAGGGCATACATTTTATATAAAGGCAAAGCCGTAAGAAATAGTGAAGGTTATTGAGCACCGTATGTTAAAAAAATATACACACATATACATATACATGTTAGCAAGAGTACAGCAGAAATTCAGCTGTACCTTACTAGGAAGAATTTTGTAGGAATCTTAGACTATTTTTAAGCCATCTTAGAATAAAGCTCTATCCCTGCTTCAAAAGAAATGCACTAAATCTTTTTTCCTCGTGAAGATTTTTTTTTTTTTTTTTTTTCGAGGGCCTCTCACCATTGTGGCCTCTCCCGTTGCGGAGCACAGGCTCAGGTCGCGCAGGCTCAGCGGCTGTGGCTCACGGGCCCAGCCGCTCCGCGGCATGTGGGATCTTCCCGGACCGGGGCACGAACCCGTGTCCCTTGCATCTGCAGGCGGACTCTCAACCACTGCTCCACCAGGGAAGCCCCCAGCTCATGACGATTTTGATTTGGGATGTGATACTGTCGATTTGAATATGATTTCTATTAGGAGAAATATGGTTAACATCCAGTGAGTGAATAGTTAAAATTTCTAAATCAACCTGTTAAGTTAATCACTTAGAACTTAATTTTCTTCTTTAACAGTTACTCTTATCAACTTTGAGTAATTTAACGACTTGATTTCAGCTATGAAGGGGTCATTTAAAACATTTTATCTTCTGGCAGCAACTTATTATAAGATATATCTTGGAAGGGTCAGGAGATACAAGAAAATTCTCTCAGTTAACATTTTTAGTAAACCAAGAATTGTTTGGGAAATTCTCGTTTGTTTTTTGACTTTTTTCTTTAGATTTCTGGTTTTAATGCTTTAAAATCGCCCAACAAATTTTATATGTGTACATATACATGCATGAGTGTATATGTGTGTATGCACACATTCACACACATTCATTCTTTCATTCACTTATTCATGGAGTTATATGTGAATTGAACTGTAGGTGCATTGTTTTTTAGAATGAGAGTAATAGAGTGAGGAAAATCTCCCACTCCACCTTACCCTGTTCAGTCTCAAAGAGAAGGTTGTAAAGGAAAAAGAAAAGCTAATGCTAGTTTTGTTGTTATTGTAACTAGTCGCATTGGAAAAATTACTTAGATCCATGGTGTAGTGGGTCAGATCAAAAGATCTGATGCGGAGTCCAGCTTTGCCAGTGGGACCTTTAAAATGGGGAGGATAGTTTGGATCAGTGACCCTTAACCAGGGCTATACTTGTGAATCATCCAAGGCGTTTTGATTCATTTAGTGCCAAATGCAACCAAATAGTCAATAGGTGACTTTGATGCTCAGTCAAGAACTACTGGACTAAGGGGTATTTAAAGTCTCTGTCGGCTCTGGTGTTCTGAGATACCGTCCTCCCAAGCAGTTACAGTTCCCCTTTGACCATCTCATACCATTTTATATATTCCATCATGTATGTTTCTCTGACTGCTTCATATATGTCTACATCCAGAGAATGGCTTTCCAGAAAGTCAGGACTGCATCTTCTTGCCCTTTGAAGCCTTATCAATACTGAAAGTAGTGCTGGCTGTGTAATAGGGACTTGGTAACTGTTTACAGGAGGCGGCTTGAAATTACTGTTCCATCTGAGAAGCTGAGTACTTGTAGAGAAATGCAGGGCCCTTTGGGAACCTGGGGTGCCCATTGCCTATTTAGAATTAGATCCACTTGCATGTCAACGAATGCAGTTAACAAGCAAGGAACTGTCCTTCAGAATCTACCCAAGTGTTGGTTGTTGAGTCATGATTCTTTAGGGAGGGCTTGATTGTCCAAGAGTGATCCTTCTCCTGGGCTGGCCTGGGTACCCTCCAAGCATACCTTCCCCACTCCAGGTCTGTTAACCCCTGGAAGCCGTGGAGGGCTGGGGCTGGGGAGGCTGTGTGTTAGTGCACATATGTCAAGGTTGCCATGAGGAGCTGGATTCTAGAGGCCACACACAGCCAAAATCACATCTGGTCAGAAGTACCTTAGAAAATCTGTAAGTCACCCACAACACTGGCAAAATGCTGACCCTCTGAGAGAAACAGGAACTAAGAACAGTGGAGGGAGGGGAGCATTCAATGTGGGCCCATCCAGTTATACATCGACTGCACGGCCTCTGATGCTTGAGTGGAGTGGCAGGCCTGTTCTCTAGCAATTCTAGACTTTTTATTTCTTTTACTTATTTTTTATTTCTGCTTTAACAAGCACCGTCACCCTTGCATTTGGGTGAGATGAATGGGTGGATGAGGCAGTTTTGTTCTATGGTCTGTAAGCGACCCTGCTTTGTTCATCCTGGAGTCTGTGCTTCATTTGCCCCTGAGAATTTTACAGTTTCGCAGTAAGACTTCTGAATCCTGAGTTCCTGTGGCATTTGGGTTTCTACACAACAGTGTAGCCACTGTTTGTTTCCTTTCGGTAAAATATTTTCCTGGCCCTTCATCCACAGAGCGTGAGGTCAGCCTTCCTTCTAGCTGTTACCCAGAGCCTAATAGTAGGGCCTCTATGTAAATTTATGGGACGTTTTCACTCGAAAATTGCTTAAAAAATGAATGCTATTTCTACAGTTTACTGTTTTTCACTTTAAGTACACTTTCTGACAATATGTCTTCTATTAATCATTTAAGCAATAGTAGGAGCCTTAAAGGAATGTATTCAGAAGCAAGAACCCATGGTTCATTTAGTGCTGTCTAAAAAAATTTCACATTGTTTGGCATCCTCTGTGGTTATGTGATATAATATTTATAATATGTCACCCAGCCATACATCAAAACAAGTAGGTCTCTTGTTTCATTTCCATGAGATATGTTGATTTCAGAGAGGTCAGTCCAGTTTCAGGTCACCTGGTGGGCAACCACTGGACCAGAAATGGGAAGTGACCAGATTTGTGGAGCTACTGGAAATGGACCCACAGTTGCCTCAGTTTCTACTGATGCCTTCCTCCCCTCCCCCCTCCACATCACCCCTTTTCCTTCCTCACTTACCCCTGTGCACTCAGTTGGATTTTCTTGGCACACGTCCCAACAGTAAAACGGGCCTCTTAAATCCGTGAGTGAGCATGAACATACTCCCAAGTTGTTGAGCGGTGCCCCGGTCCTGCTGGGGCAGGAACTAAACCGAGCCTGGGGTTTCTCTGTGCCGTTCATCACAGCTCATAGCTGAAATGCGTCCATTGCCATGTTATTACAGGCGCTGAAACCTGCCCTTGCTTTGCCATGTGTACACAGTGGGCTGCTATTTTGGAATGAATGTTGAATGGAGGTGCATGTTGAATGGTGGTGCTGGACCTGAAGGTCCAGCAGCCTTCAGGACTGGGGCAGGAAAGGATGGGGAAGCCGAGCTGAGCCGGAGGACCACCACTGTATTACGGATCCCCCTGGGGCCTCCGGTGGACTTGAATACTGGCCAGACAATAAATCAAGTATGGGGAACTTGGATGCCCAAGATGGTCTATTTCTTGTCTTCCTTTGTCATTCTTTTCTTTCCTCTTACCGCAGGAAAGACAGTAGAGTGGAAGTCAATAGTGCACAAGTGCTAGACCTCAGGCATCAAATAAGGGAGTTCGTCTCATGGTCTCTTAGTGCCCCTTCCTCCACTAAATCCTTCTGTCACTAAATCCTTCATCCTCTCCTGCCACTCCAACCTCTGGTTGGCTTCTCCTTCCTCCCTCCTCCTCAGTAGGCCCCTCTGTATTCCTTACAACTTGAAATTATTTAAAACGTGACACCCTTGCTTTGTTGCCTCCCAGGGAGCAGCCCTGGGGCCTGCCCAGTGTCTGTCTCACTCAGCCAAGGGGAAGCGGGGAGGGACCTGCCATCGTCAGCTGGCCGTCCTGGGCTATGGGCTACCACCATTTCCCAGCCGTAGAGGAGCTGTAAAACTTGTGGCTTACATAACCCAGTGAGCATTCTCCAGCTAATCTGCCATCTGGGCTTTGAAGATCACAAGAAAGCAAAGGTCACGACCCAGAGATCAAAGTGACAGAAGCCCACGGCATAATTGCTGGTGACCCTCTGTCGAGGGCCTTGGTCTGTCCTGTGGGTGTATTGTTTGCCCTGAGACTTCAAACGTGCTGCCGGTGAACTGTGAGGGAAGTCAGCTGGCCTTGGCCGGTTGTCAGGCGTTCATTAATGCTGTAGGTGAGCCCACCTCAGCTCATTAGAGAGCATTGTGGTCTCTCTGCTCACAGTGTTTGTTCATCCCTCTGTGGTCTTTATTGACTTTTCCTCACTGGTTCTCCTTACCTGGAGATGTGAGGGGGTGGTTAGACAAGGAAATTGGAGTAATAAGGAAGGAGGATATGGATGCACTTATTGTAAATTAACTTGGAGGCACGTGGAATTCAAGCCAGCTAAAGCTTAAAAGAGGCCGGGGCAGCATGTAGCCCTTTCCCTTCATGGCACAGATGGAGAAATTGAGGCTCAGGAAGGTGGCAGAGACTGAGCCAAGATCACACAGCAAGCGAAGCCCAGAGCCTGGGCTCTTTCCTCTGCCCCGTTAGTCCCCACGCTTTTTGTTGGGAAGACCTCCCTCTTGTCGTTTCGTCGGCTCCTCCCCCCACCCCCACCCCCGCCACCCCACCACCACTTGAAAGCTTTGGTCTCTTCCCTAAGCCTCATTTAAGCCGCTGCTAACTTTTTAAAATTCGGCAGAGACATTTAGCTGTTGATCAGTGCTTGTGCTTTTGATCAGCGAGAGGTAAGCAGTGTTACCAAACTGGGTTGATGTCATCCAGTCAAGAGCAAAGAAGCTTCATGTTTCGTTGGCGTGTCCACGCTTTTCTGTTAAGCTTGGTGAAAGTTTGAGAGCAGTTCAGGGATCACCCCTTGCTGCCCTCGGGGTCCCCGGGTGGGACACCAGTCACCAGGTCTCCCCGCTTCCCATGCATGGGAGCAAGAAGGCAGCAAGAAGCAGTAGGAAGAAGCATTGAGTGCTGTGAAAGGAAGGAAGTGGGGAAAATCCCAGTGACGCCACATCCAGTTCCCTCAGGATCTGGAAATTTGGTGTTTCTTGAGTAGAGTCTCCTCAGAGGATGAAACATGGCAGCCAGCCCCAGGAGCAGACATTGGAGATCTGTCTTGGTGTTCCTGTGGTTGTGCAGCGGGCCTGGGGAGCAGCCAGATCCCCCGGGGAAGCAGATGTGGGCAGAAGACAAGAGCGTTCTCCCTTCCCTTTGAAGTCTAGATGAAAAATGCCAGAGCTTTGGGATTTCGGTAGAGAAAACTGATTTGGGAGCAAACAAATAAACAAACAAAAAAGCCTTTCCGCTGTTCCTTTTGTCCCCCCTACCAGTTGTAGGTAACCGGTAACTTCCTAAGAGAAGTTCTTTCAGGAAGTGGAGCATCCTCTATGAAAAGAGAGAGAACCCGAAAAGCTCTGTGTGGGGCTCTCACTTTTGGAGAATCTGTTTGCAGACCAGAGACAGATGGGTCTTTGAACGCCTTCCCAGGGTCCCTGGTCTCCTCTTGATAACCTCACCTTCCGTATCACAGCCAGGAGGGCGCCTGATTTCACTCCCTACCCCTCCCAGCCCTGCGGCTTTCTCCCAGCCACCTTGGGAAGGTCAGGAAGGTTGGCATTGCCCTCTGGAGCAGGGGACGTGAGCCTTAGAACTTAGACGGATCTCTTTTCATTAAGCAGTGCCCTGGCTTAACAAGCAGTTTTATAAATCTGAAGCTGTCTCCGGGTGCTGCAGGATTTATAGACAGGGGTTTCTGCCATAAAGTGGTTTATGATGGCTGCCTTCTGTGTTATTAGTAGCTGTCTCTTCCTTCAACCATTGCTGTTTGATAATAGCTTTAAAACACCCAGAATTACTTACCTGCCAGCCCCATTCCCGATAGCCCCTGTTGACAGTCTGAATAAGTTTACTGCCCTTTTGTTGTACTTTTACCTTCAAAACAAACTGATTGAACCATCAGTAGCTCGTGGAAGCTGACAGAGGCATGTCATCTGGACTCGCCCTGGTGATTGCAGGTTATCTGGGGGAGTTAACCTTCCTGCATTGTTAACTGAAATGTTTTATGTACTGTGCAACTTTAGGATATGGCTGTGATAACCCCAGTAACTAAGTAATACATCACAGTAAAGAGATTTTGGTGCAACAAATAACCCCGGATTAAATTTACAAGGGTTGAATTGATATTGTAAAGGCCTCCATTCTGTGGCTTCGGGAATCCTCTCTTGTATTTTTATGGCAAACTTGTATTATACTCAGGATTGAAGCTGCAGCTTTTGACACCCTGACATGACCTAGAACAAAGGGAAATAGATCTCCCAAGACCAGAATGGGACAGGCAGGCAGAAAGCCCACTGGACTTATCTCTTGGCAGTAATATTTGGAGCCAGTTCCACACCACCAAGGGGCAGGAAGGTCTGGTAGATGTGGCTGCTGTCTGGGCACTGGGTACCACAGACATTGCGGCGGGACAGACCATTAGCAGAACTGGGAAGGAGACTCTTGGTGGCCTTACCAACCTCATAATTCCCAAACTGTTATTCCTCGTGATGTTATTTTCACTTGCACAGTGGTTCGCAGCAGGCCTAGCAGCATCAGCCTCACCTGGGAACTTATTAGAATGTGAATTTGAGACTTCATTCCAGATGTAGTGAATCAGAAACTCTAGGGGTGGGGCCCTGCGATGTGTGTTTCAACAAGGCATCTGGGGGATGCTGATGCCCTCTCAAGTTTGAGAACAACTGCGCTAGAATGTAAGCTTGTTGAGAGTAGAGACCTTGTCTGTTTTGTGCATCACCTCATTCTCAGTACCTAGTGCAGTTCCTGGCAGGTGGTAGCTTCTTAATAATTATTTGTTGGGTGAGTGAATGTGTAAGTAAATGAAAGAAGACATCTCTTAAGAGACGAACTTTGGGCCCTGAGCTGAGTTTCCGACTGAACTGTCTGGGACAAGCCTTCCTAGTGTCTCTCAAACATCTTTAAGCATCGACCACCTGGAAACCCCAGGCTGGCCAACAGGATGGGAGTCAAGTCACCTCTAGTTTCAGGGGTGACTGGCAGCCTATTTCATGGGCGGTTCTTTGGTTCTAAAAGAAGAGTGCTCTGAAAACAGCAGCTCTTTGTCATCTAAAATTTTTAACTAGCTTAAAAGCCAGCACTTCTCTCTCTTTCCTTTGATTTCAGGGCTGTGATCCAAAGTGGGGCAAAATGACAACGTGCTGTCTGTTGTCACCGTGGTTCCTGCCAGCCCTGTGAAGACATCTTTCATTCCATCATTAAACACTGGCTGATTTTCTAATACTGATGTTTTCTTCCCCTGAATATTCGTCTTTTCCCACCCTACACTTAGTGGGTGTCTTTACTCCTTTGAGCGTCACTCCTGACATATTGTTTCCATCTGTACGTGTCTTTATTTGAAAGAATCTGTTGTCATGAAGACTTTGCTGCTACAAGCAGAAGATGGAAGTTTTTTCTGACACTGACTGAGGCCAGCGGGAGTTCTCCTGGAGGATAGAAAGGTCATTTGGGCCTTTGTAGAACTTTTCTAATTTAGGGTAAGCTTAGGTGGCATTTGGAGAGGGAAATGCTCAGGGGGAAGCAGGAAAGAAGGTAGTGCATAGTTGGAGGCCAGGGAGGAAGCAGGAAGTAGATCGCCAAATTTCCAGGACCTCAGATGTTGGTGTGGAAGTTTCAGGGGAGGAAAAGGATACGCAAGAGAATTTAGAGTATTTTGACTTTAAAACAGAGTAAAATGAAGGCTGTGATCAGAGGCCTCTAAGCTGTTGTCTCTGACACCTGAGTGATCAGCTAAATCTTTTACCTGGACAAACGTATGTGAGGCCATGGGGTGATGTGAGACCACCTGATGAATGGGGAAGCTGGCCTTGGGAACCCAAGGCTTTGCTGAGGAGGGAGGCCTGCTACACACCCCAAGTAACATGTGCGCTGAGAAAAAGCTCAGTGCTTGGGCTGCTTTAGGGCTTGGTTCTTTGAAGCCTTCTTGAGATTTCCTGTTCCTCTTTCTTTGTGCTCCCAAAGCTAGTTTGTGTATAACCTCAAACTTGGCACTTAACCTGTGCTGATTTCTAATTTCCTTGTGTGAGTCTTTCTTCCTCATTACACTAAGACCCTCTTTAAGAGCAGGGACCATGCTGTAATCACCTCTGTATACCTAGGGTCTGGCACGTAGTAGGCGCTTAAGAAATATTTGTGCAACTGAAATGAACTGGTATTTTATGGAGTCCGTTCTAATGCTACTTTCCTAAATGGTGTGAGGGTGAGGGAAAAAAAAAAAAAAAAAAAACCTGGTCCCTGCCTTCAAAAAGCTTATAGTTTAGGTGAGGACATTAACTGAACACTAGCAAAGCGATTAAAAAACAATAAAATGTTAAATTGCAGGGTGCTGAAAATGCCTCCTGGGAGTGTTGAGAAGGGAGAAAGCAATGCGGGCTGCGGGTGCAGGAGAAAACTTCCTGCGGGTTGGGATTTGGAAGATGAGTGGATACAGAGGAGGCTGGGTACAGGGAGAAAAAGTCAGATTCCCATGGAAATGATTGATTGCTCTTGATGTTGGCTCCTCACCTCTTCCTCCGAAACAGGGCAGGGTCTCAACAATTGCTCCTTTGATTGATGGAGTGTGGGGGCTTGATGGAGAGCATCTGGGTTGGTGACTACCACTGAGGAAGGAGACACATAGGCAGGTGTCTATACCTTTTATATATTTGTTTATATGTTTATGTACCTGTCTCCTGGCCAGGCGAGTCTTCTTGTCAACCCCATACACCTGCTTGATAGTTCATCCCACAAGAGGTCTGTCATTGGGTTATCCTTGGAGGCCGTAATGGATCCCAAAGACTCTTTCCAGGGGGATGGAGACCATATAGCATTTTGGGGGCTATTAATATCCCCTAGAAACCAGTTCTCCTTGTTTCTCCTTGATGGAGATAACCTTCGTAGTGCCAGTGTAGAAGTAACTCAGTGATGATGAGAAAAAAGTCCTCAAGACCCCTGTTTGATTCCTCAAGGAAGCATTTCTCAGCTATATGTGTGTCTTACTGCTATCCCAAAGTTGTCCAGGTTATTATTATTATCTTGATGGCAAATTAAAGTTTCTTGTCTCAGCTTCAAAATGAAGATTTGCTGTTATCTCAGAGATGAGAATGATACAGATGACCCATAGGAATGGCAATGACATTAATGGTATGATCGGGTTGTAGGTTATTTTCACTGAGAACTTCTTGTGTGGCAAAGATGTTGGGTCCATTTTTCAGAATGGTAGAAGGTAAACACGTTGATAGGATCTTACTGGCTAATCCAGGTGTGTGGTGTGTGTGTGTGTGTGTGTGTGTGTGTCAAGACCTTTGAGTCAAGAGCAACCAGTGGTGTATATTTTGAAAGTTTAGTTGTGTATCTGTGTAAAATAGAACCATTTGGATTTCCCCAAAGAGTGGTTATTCATTCTTTGTGAAAGAAGAGAGGAGTGGCAGGAACCAAGGTCTAAACTTCTGAAGACCTAATGGTGTAGTTTCCTGCTCATCAGACAAATTGCATGAACATTTGAGGCTGTCGCCCCAGTCTTCCTGAGTTACCTCTGGCTGTTCTCTTCCAGATGCTTTGTTCTGCACAAGCTGCCCAATTTGAAGTTTCTAGATGCTCGTAAAGTAACCAAACAAGAACGAGAGGAAGCTTTGCTCAGAGGGGCGTTCATGAAGGTGGTGAAGCCCAAGGTAAGCCCTCTACTCACTGTTCTTTGCAAGGATTTATGCCTCACCTGTCGGGTACTCTTTGACCCTGGAGGAAGTCCTCCCATGTGTTCAGAATGCAGGAGGGATCTCACACCAGGATTTCATCCATGGATATACTGTTGGCCAAACAAGAAGTAGAACTGGGTATAAACTGGGTCTCCCTGTGACCCAGCCTAGGGGACCTTATTGGTAAGGTGATTTCAGGCAGATGCCTCTTGTACCAATAAAGCAGCATCATACACAGCCCAATGGTGACGTTCCTGGGGAGGATTTCGGGCCTCCTGGAAGATGTTTTATTTACAAGGTGAGGCCTCTGCAGGTCTGTTAGCTAAGAAAGGAGAAACAGGGAAAGCATTGGGTATTTACTGTTTCTCAGGGGGGTAGGATTCCTCTAGTGCCTCAGAGGGGGCCCTTCTTTCTTGGGACCAAAGGGTAGCTGGGGAAGAGTGATTTTCTCTTGTCCACAGGTGAGGGCTCAATAGCTCTTGGAAACATTGTTGGCAGGGAAGGCGATTTTTCTGACAATGTGATCTGGGACTGGTGTGTGCTTCCGTCATGTAGCTCATGGGAATGCTGTTTACTGACCTTTGCTTCGCCAGCTGAATCTGCTTCGAGGCCACGGGATTGAACGTGGTGTCATCTTAATGACAGCATTGATGAGGCAGGGGAGATTTGGCTTGGGGTCCTGGATTCAGACACAAGGAGATTATTAAAGACATGGGCTTGGGAGGAGCTGGGGTCCTTCAGTGAAGCCTGAGGCTGGGGAATGGACTTGATGACCCCTCTGGAGGTCCCTCACTGCCCTGGAGCTCTGTGGCGCTACGGTCACTTCCTGTGGGATCCTAGCTCGTGTGTTGAAAAAAACACTAGCCCAGAAATCCTTGAGGTCTCGTTTGTCCTCACTGATTGACTTTGAGCACTCTGCACAAGCATTGGAAGTGATTAAGAGGGAAAGAGGAAAAAACAAACAGAACCAAAACAGAAAAATGAAACCTCTTCCGTCAGGTTGCTCAGCTGGCAGCAGACCTCAGGCCACTTTCTTTCCCTGAATCCATGAGGTGCAACTTATTTCCCGTTATGCTGAATAAAATTGCTAACAGTTGTAGAAATATGTGATATGGAGAGTATAATACTGGCAGATAAA
>RJWK010052919.1:0-15505 GCA_004363435.1 Platanista minor
TTTTTTTTTTAGTTTATTTGCTCTTTTTTTAAAACATCTTTATTGGAGTATAATTGCTTTACAATGGTGTGTTAGTTTCTGCTGTAAAACAAAGTGAATCAGCTATACATATACATATATCCCCATATCTCCTCCCTCTTGCGGCTCCCTCCCACCCTCCCTATCCCATCCCTCTAGGTGGTCACAAATCACCAAGCTGATTTCCCTGTCCTCTGCAGCTGCTTCCCAATAGCTATCTATTTTACATTTGGTAGTGTATATTTATGTCCATGCCACTCTCTCACTTCATCCCAGCTTCCCCTTCCCCTTCCCCCGTGTCCTCAAGTCCATTCTCTACGTCTGTGTCTTTATTCCTGTTGCAAAGGGAATTTCTGCAGAAAAATTTCCAGAAACTTTTAGCAGTTGTTAGCCTTGCAGAGCTGGACAGGACATCTAGAAAGGGACAACCAGGTGAGGGAGACTTCTGCCTTTCATTTTATCATTTCCACACTGCCTGGTTATGTTACCTTATGTATCTGCTTTTTTTTTTTAAACCAAAAATTTTAGAAAAGAATAATTTAATTAAAATAAGCTAAACTCTAGGGGCTTTGTCCACCCTACCTTGATTTTCTATGATCTAGGAAAAAGGGCTTCAATTACCAGCTGTGTCGACTTGGGCAATTTATTGAGCCTTTCTGTGGCCCATTACCTCATCTGGAAAATAGGGTTAATAATAGTGCCTGTGTTGCAGAGTGGCTATAAGGGGTTTGGTGCTAGAAGTTGTGTAAAGTACTAAGCCCTGGGTATCATAAGCACTCAGTCATCTCAGCTATCACTGGTATTGTTCAAATTCTATCAGCAATCTAGGCTAGTTCCTCCTAAAGAAAGTACCTAATGGTCATGGCAAGTGACTGCAGCAGCTGGGGCTGTGATGGACAATGATAGTGATGATGATGATGATGATGATGATGATGATGATAGTGCTGATGGGGGACAGATGGTTCCTGAATGTTTAGCACATTAGAAGTGGGGGAAGAAGCAGCTGTTTGGAACTGGAGCCATAGGAACAGACAGAAGGCAAGGTTGATGGGGTCACAAACACACCTATCATCATCTTAGTAAAATAAATTGTCTGCCTTTCCTGATGTCCTGAATATATCTGAGATAAGTCTGAGGGGAATGGAATTTGTGGAGAGGCCCAAGTGGGAAACAAGAAAAGAAGTATTCTTTAACGTGGTGAAAAGGTGCTCTTCCCCACCATCTTCTACCAGCACTCCTTAGAATTATTTACCTTTCCTCTAAGTATGTCCAGGGCTAGAAGGATCTTAGCCACATCTAGAATCATAAAGTCATTGAATCGTAAAGGACTGAAAGGGACCACACAGATGAATTTGAAAGTCTCAAGTAACAGAAAACACAATTCAAGCTAACATAGAACTAAGGCATTTATTTATCTCATGTAATAAGTTTAGCAGTAAGATGTGTTTCAGGTTTGGTCGATCCAGTAGCTCAGTCATAAAGTTCAGGTTCATTCTCTCTCTCTCTGCTCTACGACCATTGGTGTATGAGTTGTGTTCTTGGACTGCTTTCTTCATGTGGTCATAAGGCATTGTCAGTGGCATGTGGGGTACTGTGCTTTCTTGTTGCCAACCAACAGCAAGGGAGGGGGTAAGGGAGAAAGAGGCAGAGGGAGAAACACTGTCCTCCAGCCCTGGAAAGAAAAGTCCACCTCTGCAGTCAGATTGAGCCAATTCAGGATGTATGTACTCACTCCTGAACCTATAATAGTGGCCAGGAGGACACCGTGTGCTGCGGGAATTTTAAACCAATCATTAGGAAGGGGGTTGAAATGATGAGCTTACACCGGGTGTTTCAACATTGGCTCCATTGACATGTGAGGCTAACTCTTCATTGTGGGCGCTGTGCTGTGTGTTGTAGGATGTTTGTCAGCATTCCTCATCTTTACCCACACAGTGTCAAGAGCATGAGGCAGCGTGGGGGTGAGGGCAGCGACTAGTTGAGGTAGGATCTTGTAGGACATGTTAAGGATTTCAATGTTTACCCTAAAAGCACCAGGAAGCTATAATAGGGCTTTCAGTAGAGGTTAATTCCAGCTGGGATCTGCCAAAAGAAAAGGAGAAGCCTAGGAGGAAAACCAGTGAGACCACTTATTTCAGTAGAACAGGTGATAAACTATGGCCATTTCAGCTAGGGTGGTGTGGATAGAAGCAGAAAGAAATGGATGTATTTGAGCTTTATTTAGGAGCTACACCAAGACAGAACCTGGTGCTGGAGTCGATATGGGGGTGAGGAAAGGATGATACTAGGATGACTCATAGGTTTCTGGTTTGTTCACTTCTATGGACGACATTACCTCTTGGGAGGTGGGGACCACTGGAGATGGATCAGACTGTAGAGGGAAGGTCAGGTTCCAGTGTGTTGAGTCTGAGGCCTGTGTGAGTCATCCAAGTTGAAATGTCAAGTCGGCAGAAAGAGGTACAAGTATAGTGTTCAGAGGAGAATGGTGGGGTGGAGATAATTGGAGTCGTAGGTGTGATGAGAACTCACCTTGAGGGACTCTGACACTTACAGGTAGTATAGAAATCCGTAAGTCAGGGTAGGAGGGATTCCAGGCGAGGGCCCTGTTCCTTAGCCCACAGGAGGATGTTCTGAGTGGGAGGGCTTGATCAGGAGTGGCGTGTGCTGTCGAGAGAAGATGGAAGATGGGGACCCAAATATTGTCCTTTGGATTTAGTGATATGGAGGCCATTGGTGATCCCAGCAAGAACCATTTTGGAAGTGGTTTGTACTGGGGTCAGAAGTCAAGTTGGAGAGGCCTGAAGAACATATGGGAGAAGACATGGGCCAGAGTAGCTCCTCCTGGACAAATTTGGCTACAGAGGGAGGAGAGGATAGCTGGAGAGGGAAATGAGGACCAGGGAGAGTTTTTCTCTGTGATGAAAGGCACTTTACTGTGTTTAAATGGTTTATGGGGGGCAGGGAACAGAGGTTTGGAAATACAGGAGAGATCGAGGTAGACGTAGCGAGAGAAAGAAATTAGAAATGGATAGTGTAAGGTTACTGAAAAGGCAGGAGGGAATGGAACACAGACCCGTGAGCCTCAGAAAGGAGAAGGGGCACCTCAGCTATTGGAACCAGAGAGGAACAGGAGGACGGCCATAGGTGTAGGTGACTTGAGGCGTTGTGGCGGAAGTTGACAGCCTTCCTGTTTGAACTCTTTTATAGTTACCATAAAGCAGGAAGTTCAGGGTCTGTACAAAGGGTGGGGGAGAGTTTCTGTAGTCAAATGTATTGGGGAAATGCTCTGTGAGGGTTAAGCAGTTATCTTCACCAGTGGACTTTTCAGAGCCATTTTCATTGTGAGTGTCCAAGAGGAGAATAAGCAGCATTTCCCATTGGACCACAGAACTTTTTATGTGCACGTCACCTCATGTAATGTCCTGGGGAACACTGACCAGAATCAGCACCTTCATTTTATGGTAGAAGAACTTAAAACCCAAAGATGGTTAGGGATTTGTAGAAAATCTCTTGTTTGGATTAACAGGCAAGGAGGCCGCTTTTGTAGGAGGCACAGGAAATTCCCTAGGCCTTTACTTTGGTGAGCACAACCCTCTCATTCGTGATGGTACTGTGTGAACTGGACCTCCTGCCATACTGGGACAATCTGGTTCTACTCGGAAATATGAAATGAGACAGAGAGATAGCCATTAAACCTTGATATGTGACATGAAAGAATATGAGGCAGGACACGAATATATTGGCTCTGAGTTCAGCCTGCTGGAGTCCATAACTGAACAAGCTGTGTGTCCTTGAGAAAGTTACTTGACTTCTCTGTGTCTCAATTGCTTCATCTGTATAAAGGGAGTAAACATGGCATCCTTACTATAAAGAATCGTGGTAATGATTAAATAAAATAATACTTATAAAGAGCTTAGAATAGTGTCTGATCCAAGTAAGTGAACATTAACTGTTGGCTATTGCTGGGAGCGGAGGGGCAGCTATGTTCCTTCCTGTAAACAGGGCAGCAGAAAAAGCTACTCTGGCAAAACAAAGAAAGATGGACAGATGTGTCTAGCAAGGTAGAGAAGAATAATAGAGAAAGGATAGTCTTTCCAGAGGCCTGAATCTGCATTTGGGACCCATAAGACACCAATGTCTCTAGGGTAAGTTCCGCTATTAACTTAAGTTAGCTCTGTGACTTGCAAACTAAGAAGCAGAATGAGTACTGTGGCTGAGACAGGATTTGAATCCAAGTCTCCTGGCTTCCAGTCCTGTACTCTGATTATACCCATATATAGTTTATTTAGGACCTGGGTATAACTCAGTGAGAAAAATCTTCTCCCAGAGGAAGAAAGCAGATCTTTGCAACCAGCAGCAGATTGTGTCTGGGATTAAATTAAATGTTCCCGGTTTCAAAAGAGGCAGACTTTCGACCTTCCAGCTGCTGTAGCCTGCATCTGATTGAAGAGGCTGAAGGTGTCACAGAGACTCAGGGCATCAAGGGCTTAGACATCATTTCAGCCCCTCCCTTTAAGGTTTTCAACTCAGTGGCTAGTCTATGATGTCATCTAGAAATTGATGAAATGGATAATTTTGGTCTGTTGTGGATTCTGAGTTTGCTTTGAATGTCCATAACTCCGCACCTTGGCTTGCACACTTCTCCCTGCGAGGAATGTTCTGCCTTTCCTTTTTCTGTCTGTGAAGGGTCTACTCTGGTGGATCTCAAACTGCCGGGGGCTGGAGACTCACCTGGGGGAGTTTGTTAAACTGCCACTTCTCTGGCCCCTCCTGGGATTCTGACTCAGTCAGTCTGGGATGGGACCCAGGAGTCTCCCTGTAGACAAGCACCCTAGATGATTCTGATGTTGGAAATTCAGGCACCACTCTGAAAACACTCCATACTCTTTTATTCAGACTTTCTGGAAAGAATTCCAGAACTGAGGAAAGTATGGAGTGAGACTTCTCAAAAAAATTTTGAAGTGGGGGCTAGTTTTTTTTTTTTTTTACCACGGGCTCAGTTTCCTGGTCTGTAAATATGGTTTAATCATAGAGACACTTCTCTCTTGAGGTTGCCTTGCAGCTCAAATGAGCTCAGTGCAAAAAAGGCAGCTTGTTAGCTGTGACGCCAGTGGCAATAATTATTTGTATTAACATACAAATCTCTCTTGTAATCTAACATTTCAGTTTTCAGTGGGAGAGTGCTGGGGCAGGAACATATCTTATTTTCCACCATATCCACTGACCTAGCTCAGAGCCCAGGGTGTAACAGCAGGCTTCATTTTTGTTGATAAGGACCCAATATTTTTAAGCTTTTGAATGTAAATGAGTCATCACCCAAGATGCTGATTGGCTGTCACCAGTTCTCTTTGGTCGGATACTGAATAGTGAAGAGGAAAAAACTGGTTATTAATGCAGAGAAGCTAGGAAAAGGCAGTGAATAGCAGCACAAAAATAGCCTCAATAATTATGTCTCACAAAGCCCGTTGCGATGTACTTTGTGAGTCAAAAATGAAGTTTGTGTGACATGAAGTGAATCACGGAATGAATGGTGAATAAGAGAAGGAATCATACTTATTCAATGTGTTTTGTCAGAAGTAATAGCTTTGTTTGTCTCTAACATAAAATATGTATCTAACACATAGGTACCTAGCATATATCATATATGTAAAATAAGGCACGTATCTAACATAAAAAAGATACAATTCTTCTTGTAAAAATATCATGGTAATTCAGTATTAAGTTGGCTCAAGCCTCACTTTAATAATAAAAAAAGCTACGAGACACTTAAGTGAGCCTGCACGTATCAGTTCCTGCTGTTTGGGAATGTGTGGCTAGCATCTTTCTTTGACTTTAGAATTGGTTGGATAGGAATAAGAAGACCATATTTTTCTACCTATCTTCTTCCAAAGCAGTCTCTCAGTATTGCTATATGCTATTCTCATAAACTGCTTGTCTTATATAGCAAAACGTTCATATTTTCATACTCACATTATCTGTAATTATTTCCAGTGTTTTTATTGGGAGGGGAGATGGAAGATGAAAGATAAAGAAAGGAAAGTCTTTCCTTATCCCCTTTGTTCTTCCTGCTGACTGAAAGGTGGAGGGGATGGATGGAACTCAAGAAGCCATACTGCACCATTAGTTTCTCACTACATGTTGACAATGGTGAAACAAAGAGAGAAAAAAAAAAGTTTGCTATTTTGATGGTTAATTTTATGTGTCAATTTTACTAGGCCATGGAGTGCCCACACATTTGGCTAAAACATTATTTCTGGATGTGTCTGTGAGGGTGTTTCCAGATGAGTTTAGCATTTGAATTGATGGACTTAGTGAAGCAGCTTGCCCTTCCAAATATGGCTGGGCATTCTCCAATCTACTGAGAGCCTGAATAGAGCAAAAAGGCAGAAGAAAGGAGAATCTGATATCTCTGCCAGACTGATAGAGCTGGAACATCTGTCTTCAGAGTCCAGCTGGGACTTCTACCATTGGATCCCCCGGTTCTCAGGCCTTAGGACTCAATCTGGGACTACATCATTGGCTTTCCTATATCTCCAGCTTGCAGGTGGCAGATCATGAGACTTCTCAGCCAATTTTCTCTCTCTCTGGCTCTTTTTCTCTGGAGCCTGACTCATACAGATTTTGGTACTGAGAATGTTCTACAAGGCAAGACTACTGCCCCAGTGGGTCTGGAAGGCAGAGCATCAAGCCGAGGATGATTATTCTTGAGCCTTTAAGATCGCATGGATTGTGCCCTGCTAAGTTTTAGACTAGCGTGAGACCTATCATCCCTTCCTTCTTTCCCATTTCTCTTGGAATAGGAATGTGTATCCTCCACCTGTCCCACCACTGAATTTTGGAATTACGTAACTTGTCTGGTTTCACAGGTTCACAGTTGGAGAGGGATTTTGCCCCAGGATGAAATGTGCCTCAAGTCTCACCCATATCTAATTTGAATGATATTTAGATGAGGCTTTGTACATTAGACTTTGGAGTTGATGTTGGAATAAATTAAGATTATGGGGGCTCTTAGGATGGAATGAATGTATTTTGCATGTGAGAAAGGCATGAATTTCAGGGGGTCAAGGACTGAATGTTTGAGTCCTCCCAAAATTCACATGTCAAAGCCCTAATCTCCCACTGCTATGATATTTGGAGATGGGGGCCTTTGGGAGGTAATTAGGTGGTGAGGGTGGAGCCCCTCATGAATGAGATTAGTGCCCTTGTAAGAAGAGACATGATCTCTCTCCACCATGGAAGAACTTAGCTGGAAGGCAGGCATCTGTAAACCAGGAATGGATCCGCTGCAGACAGATCCCAAAAGAGAACCACTTCAAGGGGGATGAGTCATCAATATCCTGTTCCTTCTTCCAGACACCAACCATGTTAGTCATCCATCCCAGGGGAGAAATGACCGGAGGCACCAAGAGAGACTGGGAATGTTAACTAAGGAGGCTCCTCCACATGGAAATATGAGACTTGGAGAAGAGAGGTTCTCCTGTACCTGGGAAATATGAATGCATTAAAGATTGCAAATTCTGCAGGTCATGGGGAGAAGTTCAGGAAGAGGGTGGAGGTGGGAGAGACATTTACACTAGATAACGTAAGACAGCACCTTATATGTGCAAAATAAGGAGAAAAGGAGTTTTGAAGTGGGAACAGTAACTTTGGCTGAATGGGATTTAAAATCCTAAGCATTATTAAAAGCACCTCTGAGAGAGCATCTGGTCCAATAATCTTCATTTTCCTGATGAGGACCAGAGTGGTTAAGAGAATTTTTTAAAAATTGGTAACAGGGTGCCATTAAATGAACCAGGACCAGAGCTCCAATCCCTCAAAGGTCTGCAACTTTCCACTGGGACTTTGATACATTGGGAGGAGAAGAGGATCAACACAGGTGAGAGAGAAAGATGTGAATGAACAAAGGCTGAAATATAGGATTACCAAAACCTGTGCTGCAGACAGTAAAGCAGACTGTTGTGGTTAGAGTGGGCGATTCATGTTGCTAAGGAGTGGGATAAATAGGGCCATGTATATGGGTTTAAAAATGTAGATTGAAGTGTTGTGAGTTTATCTTTTGGCAAAGATGGAGCCATGCAGGATTTTGGAGCTGGTTATTGCTATGTGACCCTTGATCCGGCACTACACAAAGAATGTGTCACAAGATTGTGGGCCCTTCAAGGGCAGGAGGACATGGCGGAAGCATCTTCCCAACAATTTGCAGGACAGAGCTTCAGCACCTGAGCACACTAGGACTCTGATCTGACTCCCACCCACCTACCAGACATATCCCTTGACATTCTCTTCCTTGATTTCAGGCTCCAAAAACACCAAGATGCTTTCATGCTGATGCAACTAACAATTCCATGTTTTAGTGGATTAAAGCAAAATTCACTTGTTACATGTCAGCTGCAAGCCAGCAAAAGGACTCTGATCATCACAGAGGTTCAGCCCTCTGGACTGATCAAGGCTCCATCTCTAAACATGCTCTGTGGTGGCTGAGGCAGGGAAAAGAGAGTACAGCAAATCATGCACTGACTCTTAAAGCTGCTGCCCAGAGGTACCATGTCACTCATTCGCATTTTATTGGCCAAAAAAGTCACATATCCAAGACTGCCTCCATGGAGCAGGCAAGTATAACCTTCCCCAGGGAAAAGTGGGCAACACAGTTTAACACAGGCCCCCGCATCTCACCTCTGCAAAACTCGTGTTCTGTGCTCTGTTAGTGCTCCAAGCAGACTTGTATTCTCCCACTCGTCCTCCCCCTGGTCATTGCTCCATCTGCCAGGAGCTGAGCTGAGCTGTTTCCCATCCTCTCGTTCAATCCTCAAAGTGACTTTATGGACTCAGTGTGGTTATTAACCCCACTTTACAGAGAAAGACACTGAGGTAGAGAGATTATCAGTGAGCTCTTCGGTTCTTCCCTCTGTCCTCGTCTTCTGGCCGTGTCGTGACCTATTCTGATTTCCACCTCCACAGGCTTTCCTGGCCTGTTTCCTCTGCAGCTTCTGGTGAGAGATGAGACAGTCACAGCTTTGGGAACCTGAAGCCATCAGCCAGGGAGGGTGAATTGAAGACAAAGGCAAGGTATTCTGGGAGCACAGAAAACTAAGGCTAACAGGCTAAGTCTGTTGATGTAGGGAAAAAGGAGGGACAGTGGTTTGGGATACACGTCAGGTACAAGTTTGGTGGGAAAAGCGAAGAACTACCTGTACGCAGGCCAGTGAAGGGACAGGTGTTCCTTAAGCGCCCTTATATGACAGATGCTTTTTGTCTAGTCTTTCTTCTCTGTAACTCAGAATCTGGGCTACACATATGATGATGATGATGATGATGATGACGATGATGATGATGATGATAGCAAACATCTACATGATTTATGGCACTTAATATGGGTCAGATGTTATTTTAGGTTCTATATACATCAACATATTTAATTCTCACAACACTCTTGGGAAGAGAGATTATGATTATCCCTATTTTACAGGTAATGAAACTGAATCATAGAGGTTAAGTGACTTGCTCAAGGTCACACAGCTCGTTCATAGCAGAGCCTGGGTTTGATCCCAGGCAGTCTGTCTCTGGAGTTTGTGTTCTTTAACATCCATAACAATTATGAGTGCTTGTTATGGTCCAAGTTCTGTTCTAAGTGTTTTACATGTATTGACTCATTTGTCCTATGCACAAAGAGACTTTTAAAATTTTTTTATTTTATATTGGAGTATAGCTGATTAACAATGTTGTCTTAGTTTCAGGTGTAGAGCAAAGTGATTCAGTTACACATGTACATGTATCTATTCTTTTTCAAATTATTTTCCAATTTAGGTTATTACAGAGTATCAACCAGAGTTCCCTGTGCTATACAGTAGGTCCTTATTGGTTATCTGTATTTAATAGAGCAGTGAGTACATGTCAATCCCAAACTCCCAATCTATCCCTCTCCTCGGCCCTTCCCCCCCGGTAACCAGAAGTTCCTTCTCTAAGTCTGTGAGTCCGTTTCTGTTTTGTAAATAAGGTCATTTGTATCCTTTTTTTTTTTCAAGATTCTGCATATGAGACTTTTTCAAAAAATAGATCTTTACTGGAGTACAATTGCTTCACAATACTGTGTTAGTTTCTGTTGTACACCAAGTGCGTCAGCCATATGCATAGATATGTCCCCATATCCCCTCCCTCTTGAGCCTCCCTCCCATCCTCCCTCTCCCACTCCTCTAGGTCATCGCAAACCCCCGAGCTGATCTCCCTGTGCTATGCGGCTGCTTCCCACTAGCTATCTATTTTACATTCAATAGTGTATATATGTCGATGCTACCCTCACCTTGCCCCAGCTTCCCCCTCCCACCCCATGTCCTCAGGCCCATTCTCTATGTCTACCACTTTATTCCTGCCCTGCAACTAGGTTCATCGGTACCATTTTTTTTTTAGACTCCATATATATGCGTTAGCATACGGTATGACTTTTGATGTAGGTATTCTTCTTATTTGCATTGGACACATAGGAAGCTGAGGCACAGAGAGGTTAGGTAATTTGTCCAAGCTCACACAGAGGTAACTGGCAGAGCTGGGGTTTAAACCCAGGGAGTCAGACTCCAGGGCCAGGGCTTTCAGCTACTGAGCAGTATTATCACAGTGTTTCTTCATCTATAACCTACTGGATACAGAGCTCTCTGTGATGGGACCAGATGGTAGTCTGGATTTAACAAGGACAACACTGGCTGATCTATCACATGGAATAAGCTCTTTATAGTTCAGTGAGTATCTAAGTGTGTGTGTATCTGTGATTAAGTCTCAAACACAGTGCAATTCTGGTGTTATATCCAGTTCCTCTTTGCTAGGACTTTGGTGAAACTTTAATTTGATAGGGCCACGAAAATTGTCTCTGTTCTGGTTCTAATTCAGTGCTATTCTGTGTCCTGTGATGGTCCACATCCCACATTAACCTATGTAGTTTTGTTTGTTCATTTATTCATGCCTTCATTAAGCCAGTTAATAAATATTTATTGAACCCTACTAAGTGACAGGCACTGTTGTAGATACTGAGGGTATGGAATTGAGCAAAACAGATTCCTGCCCTGTATAGCCTACATTCTAGTGGGAAGAGTCAGATAATAAACAAATAAACGAGTGATAAGTGCTAGGGAGAAAAATTAAGCAAGGAAGGGAGATACAGAATGCCAAGGGAAAGAGGAGTTGCTTATTTACACTGGGAAGCTAGAGATAAATTCTTGAGAGAGTGCTAGAGAAGGTAAGGAGGTGAGCTGTGCAGACATCTGTGACAGAGAATAGCATGTGCAAAGGCCCAGTGGTGGGAACGAGGGTGTTGGATTTGAGGAGCATCAAGGAAGCAAGTGTGGCTGGAGCAGAGACAGTGAGGCAGAGAATACTGGGACAGAGAGGACGGCAGGGAAGTGAGAGTGGAGGGATCACTTAGGGCCTTGAAGGCCACTATGAGGCCTTTGGAATTCATTTTGAGTGAGAGGGCGCCTCTGGAGGGCATTCAGCAGCCGAGTCACAATCTGTGAGTGGCATTTAGGCTGCCATGTGGTGCACAGGAAAACCAAATGCTCACCAAGAGGGGGTGGTTGAATAAATTATAGCACAGTCAAACCACGGATTAAGCCATTACAAAGATCAACTTAGGCTTGCCGCTTGATTTGGAGGGAATTCCATGAGGAAACTCTGAGTGAAAAGCCAAAATGCAGGAAAGCACGCACAACATCCTATTTTTATAAGGGCTTTCACCACTTTCCATATGCAATATAAACATGTATTTATTGAAACAATTATGGACGCATGGAGGAAATGATGGGAAGACGCATACTACTACAGATCGTTCACAGGGGCTACATAGTTAAGAGGGGGTAATATTTGCAAAGGTTGGGGAAAGAATAAGAAGGGAGATGCCAAGTTAAAAAGATGATTGCTTTAAACAAACAAACAAACAGTATAGGGCTTCCCTGGTGGCACAGTGGCCGATGCAGGGGACATGGGTTCGTGCCCCGGTCCGGGAAGATCCCACATGCTGCAGAGCGGCTAGGCCCGTGAGCCATGGCCGCTGAGCCTGCGTGTCCGGAGCCTCTGCTCTGCAACGGGAGAGGCCACAACAGTGAGAGGCCCACATACAGCAAAAACAACAACAACAAAAGTATATACAATATATAAAATAGATAAACAACAAGGACCTACTGTATAGCACAGGGAACAATAGTTAATATCTTGTAAAAACCTATAATGGAAAAGAATCTGAAAAAGAATATATATATATATATAAAACTGAATCACTTTGCTATACACCTGAAACTATTACAACACTGTAAATCAACTATACTTCAATTAAAAAAATCAGTGTGTCTGAATTGATCACATTTAAGCATTTATGGAAAAACTGTATGCAGATGAATTTATAGATATATACTGTATAAATGTATATATTGTATATAGATAAGAATTTTATTGAAGTATAATTAATTTACAATATTGTCTTAGTTTTAGGTATACAGCAAAGATATTCAGTTATATATATATATATTTTTTTCAGATTATTTTCCATTATAGGTTATTACAAGATCTTGAATGTAGTTTCCTGTGCTATACTGTAAATCCTTCTTGCTTATTTATTTATTTAAACAGATGTTTATTGGAGTATAATTGCTTCACAATACTGTGTTAGTTTCTGTTGCACAACAAAGCCCATCAGCCATATGCATACACATGACCCCATATTCCCTCCTTCTGGAGCCTCCCTCCCATCCTCCTTATCCCACCCCTCTAGGTCATCACAAAGCACAGATCCAATCTCCCTGTGTTATGCGGCTCCTTCCCACCAGCTATCTATTTTACATTTGGTAGTGTATATATGTCAGTGCTACTCTCTTTTTTTTACATCTTTATTGGAGTATAATTGCTTTACAATAGTGTGTTAGTTTCTGCTTTATAACAAAGTGAATCAGTTATACATATATACATATACATATTTTCCCATATGTCCTCCCTCTTGCATCTCCCTCCTTCCCAACCTCCCTATCCCACCTATCCAGGTGGTCACAAAGCACTGAGCTGATCTCCCTGTGCTATGCGGCTGCTTCCCACTAGCTATCTATTTTACATTTGGTAGTGTATATATGTCAATGCTACTCTCTCACTTCGTCCCAGCTTACCCTTCCCCCTCCCTGTGTCCTCAAGTCCATCCTCTAAGTCTGCGTCTTTATTCCTGTCCTGCCCCTAGGTTCATCAGAACTTTTTTTTTTTTTTTTTTTTTTTTAGATTCCATATATGTGTGTTAGCATACGGCATTTGTTTTTCTTTTTCTGACTTACTTCACTCTGTATGACAGACTCTAGGTCCATCCACCTCACTACAAATAACTCAATTTCGTTTCTTTTTATGACTATTCCATTGTGTATATGTGTCACATCTTCTTTATTCATTCATCTGTCGATGGATATTTAGGTTGGTTCCATGTCCTGGCTATCGTAAATAGTGCTGTAATGAACATTATGGTACATGTCTCTTTTTGAATTTTCTCAGGGTATATGCCCAGAAGTGGGATTGCTGGGTCATATGGTAGTTCTATTTTTAGTTTTTTAAGGAACCTCCATACTGTTTTCCATAGTGGTCGTATCAATTTACATTCCAACCAACAGTGCAGGAGGGTTCCCTTTTCACCACATCCTTTCCAGCATTTATTGTTTCTAGATTTTTTGATAATGGCCATTCTGACTGGCGTGAGGGGATACCTCATTGTAGTTTTGATTCGCACTTTTCTAGTAATTAGTGATGTTGAGCATCTATTCATGTGACTCTTGGCCATCTGTATGTCTTCCTTGGTGAAATGTCTATTTAGGTCTTCCACCCATTTTTTAGCTGGATTGTTTGTTTTTTTAATATTAAGCTCCATGAGCTGTTTGTGTATTCTGGAGATTAATCCTTTGTCTGTTGTTTCATTTGCAAATATTTTGTCCCATCCTGAGGGTTGTCTTTTTGCCTTGTTTATGGTTTCCTTTGCTGTGCAAAAGCTTTTAAGTTTAACTAAGTCCCATTTGTTATTTTTCTTTTTATTTCCATTACTCTAGGAGATGGGTCAAAAAAGATCTTGCTGTGGTTTATGTCAAAGAGTGTTTTTCCTATGTTTTCCTCTCAGAGTTTTATAGTGTCTGGTCTTACATTGAAGTCTTTAATGCATTTGGAGTTTATTTTTGTGTATGGTGTTAGGGAGTGTTCTAATTTCATTCTTTTACATGTAGCTGTCCAGTTTTCCTAACACCACTTATTGAAGAGGCTATCTTTTCTCCATTGTATGTTCTTGCCTCCTTTGTCATAAATTAGGTGCCCATATGTGTTTGGGTTTATCTCTGGGAATTCTATCCTGTACGATTGATCTATATTTCTGTTTTTGTACCAATACCATACAGTCTTGATTACTATAGCTTTGTGGTATAGTTTAAAGTTGGGGAGCTGATTCCTCCAAATCCGTTTATCTTTCTCAAGATTGCTTTGGCTATTCGGGGTCTTTTGTGTTTCCATACAAGTTGGGAAATTTTTTGTTCTAGTTCTGTGAAAAATGCCATTGGTAGTTTGATAGGGATTGCATTGAATCTGTAGCTTGCTTTGGGTAATATAGTCATTTGCACAATATTGATTCCTCCAATCCAAGAACATGTTATATTTCTCCATCTGTTTATGTCATCTTGGATTTCTTTCATCAGTGTTTTATAGTTCTCTGAGTACATGTCTTTTGCCTCTTTAGGCAGGTTTATTCCTAGGTATTTTATTCTTTTTTGTTGCAGTGGTAAATGGGAGTGTTTCCTTAAATTATCTTTCTGATTTTTCATTGTTGGTGTATAGGAATGCCAGAGATTTCTGTGCATTACTTTTGTATCCTTCAACCTTACCAAATTCATTGATTAGTTCTAGTAGTTTTCTGGTGGCACCTTTAGGATTTTCTATGTATAGTATCATGTCATTGGCAAACAGTGACAGTCTTACTTCTTCTTTTCCAATTTGTATTCTTTTTATTTCTTTTTCTTCTCTGATTGCTGTGGCTAGGACTTTCAAAACTAAGTTGAATAAGAGTGGCGAGAGTGGACATTCTTGTCTTTTTTCTGATCTCAGTGGAAATGCTTTCAGTTTTTCATCATTTAGTATGATGCTTACTCTGGGTTTGTCATATATGGCCTTTATTATGTTGAGGTAGAGTCCCTCTATGCCCATTTTCTGGAGAGCTTTTGTCATAAATCAGTGTTGAATTTTTTCAAAAGCTTTTTCTGCATCTATTGAGATGATCATATGGTTTTTTTCCTTAATTTGTTAATGTGGTATATCACATTGATTGATTTGTGTATATTGAAGAATCCTTGCATCCCTGGGATAACTACCACTTGATCATGGTGTATGATCTTTTTAATGTCCTCTTGGATTCTGTTTGCTAGTATTTTGTTCAGGATTTTTCATCTATTTTCATCAGTGATATTGGCCTGTAGTTTTTTTTTTTTTTTTTTTGTGATAACTT